>BSBK01000792.1:0-172500 GCA_027943335.1 Chamaecyparis obtusa | reverse complement strand
AGATGAGGATTATAGAGTTACCCGACTTCAAAAATTGGAATTGTTAGAAGAACATCAAGCCCAAGCCTATGAACACTTGAAAGTCTATCAAAACAGGATCTCAAGGAATTATAACAAGCATATCAAACCAAGAGTCCTTCAAGTAGGTGACTTAGTGCTAAGAAAAAACACTAAAAATCAAGCTAAAAGAGAAAAGAAGGGTAAATGGGAGGCAAATTAGCTTGGTTCATTCATCATTGTTTCTTCATTTGGAACAGGAACTTATAAACCAGCCAATTGTGATGGGGAAGAATTACAAGAGCCCATTAACAGTATTCATCTAAAGAGGTTTTATACCTAATTAGATAAAAGAGTATCACAAGAAAGAGTATCAGACGAGTGTATATCTGATGACTCAAGCATCACTATTGTACATGAGAAAATAAAAAAATAAAAAGATCAAAAACATTGAAAAAAAGAAAAAATTTGAAAAAAGAAAAAGTGCCTTAGTGAAAACCTAGCAATAGGCACCTTGGTAGCAAAAAAAAGGAAAAAGGTGAAAAAGAGAAAAAAAGAGCAATAAACCCAAAAGGTGAAAACTTGGCAATCAAGCGCCTTTTGTTCCCTTAAGTGTTCCTTAGTTGCATGTGTACATATTGCATTTCCATCATCTCACTTGTAAATTGTCATTGCATCTGTCATTTGTGCATAGTCATAATAAAGCCTTTCAGTTGCATTGTTGCATTTCCTATTGCCCTAAGTTTGTCACACGATCACATTTATCACTTGGGGGCAGGAAAGGATTGGATTTTGGTACAAATGGATTCAATAGTGCTACATTCGGTCACATCAGAGAGAGACTTATCAGAGCTTCAGAAGAGAGAAATTTTTGTTGAACCTTTGATAGATATCATTGATTCACAACCAAGTATTTTTATCCTACAACTTGATCCTTGAGCCTTCATTGACTTTATTATTCGGGATTAAAAATTGACAACACTTAAAAGATCAGAATGTTTGGAAATTCTTTATGAAAATCTTGATACATTACAAAACACTTGAAGCTTTCTTTTGATGATCTTTATTGCATTGACTTTTATCATGTCTTTTTAGCTAATCGATGATGTTACGACTAGATTGGCGATGATAAAGACATGATATTTTTCTTGCCTTTGAGTGACTGTCTTGAGGGAGATCCATTAACTTATGTGAATTCGTCTAACCACATGGTCATCAAAGAACCATTGAGGAATTTCACATAGGATGGAGGATTGATCTTTTCTTGTTTACACAAACCAATACCTTGGCTATTTAGATCTTCCATATCTTAATACCAAAATCCACTTGTAATATTGAATCTGTTGAAACCGGTATTCATACTCCCATAGTTGGTCATTCAACTAGTGAGGGTTGTACTAGTTTCCAAAGGCGTTACCACAAGTGATATAAAGTGGTATACATATCATCATGATGTGGTAAGTGATGGTTGTAATTGCTTTCTGGTCCCACAATCCTCAATGATGAAAGTATATCTCTATGGCATTTCTTTGCTAAAAGCTAGTGACAATTTTAGTTGCATTGCATCGCATTTTCATGTTAGATTAAGTGCATATTTGTAGTTATTTTTCCTAGGGAAAAGGGGTTCAGTTAATTATCTTGAGCAAAACATTAAAGAAAGGGGTTCAATTAAACATTATTATTCTTGGTTCAAATCAATAATATGAGGTTGTCTTTTGCATGCATTCATAGCATTAATTATTATTCATTATCTTTATATCAGAAAAGAAAAAAACAAAAAAAAAATTCATTATTCATACATCATTTGCATTCATTTAGTTAAAGAGTTTCATACATTCAAAAATTAAAAAAACATAGGTGCATTCATTATCCATATTTCCATAAAGCATTTTGCATCCATACATTGAAAAGAAGAAAAACATATCAAAATTCATTATCATTGCATTTATCTATCTATATCATATATAAGATACATTGCATCCATAGCACAATCAAAAGTAAATACATCATAAACATCATATAGTTGCATATAAAGATGATCTCACATAAACACATCAAGAGAATCAAGGAAGTCTATCATCATATAAATGTTCATAATATCAATGATCCAAAAAATCAATATAGCAAGATACAACAATGACATCAACAAAGTAATACATCAAGTTCTGATCAATAACAAATGCAACATGATACAAGTCATCAAGGAATAGATCTATAATCAACAACATCAAGATCTTGTGGCACCACCCAATCCATCCCCTACACCTGATCCATCTAGACCCCTGTCACCTGGTCTATCCTGAGTAGGAGGAGTCTGACTAGTGCTAGCAATACTGGGCCTCTTAGCCATCATGGTCATAAACTACTGCATCATCATAGCCACCTGATCTAGTTGACCCACAACAGCTGATAAACCTTTCTGCAAGGTCCTCACATCCTGTGTCAAAGTGTCCATACTAGGTGAAGCCTGAGATGTCTGACCCATATCCTAAGACTGACGTATTTGTGGAGGCACCTGCTATGCTAGAATTTGTCTCTGTTGATCCATAGAAGCCTGATGTAACTAAACCAAAGGATCCTGTCCACCAGGAACCTATCTAGCAGCATCAATATGTCCCTGTCTGCGGACTCTCTATTGTCTTTGTTGTCTCTCAACTATTGCGGCTCTAGGTTGAACAAACCCAGGTCCCTGATCCTGCTGAACCTATCTGACAGCTCTATCTCTGACATGCCCACCTCGCACTCGTGGCCCATCCCGTCCTCTAGCAATGATCTGAGGAGCTCTCTATCCTCTTTGAGCTTATCATCATCGATTTCATCTAGGTCTTCCATCATCAGCACCATCATCCCCATCATCATCACCCCCATCATCATCATATCACTCATCTCTATCTGGGATAGGCTCCATAGGATCTGTAAATCTCAAAAATATGTTCTGACACCACCAATCTCTATACTCCATAGACATACCAGCATCTGCAACACGCTCTAACATATCCCATCTATAGAATATCATCCTGGAAATCTGATCACAAGAAAATTGATAATTAATCTGAGCCCCCCACATAGATCCCTCACCCTGAACGTGAGCGTATAGTGCCATACCCTGTGGCATATCCTGAACCCTGTCGTACTGTTTGGAAACTCGGCCAAAGAAAAATCTCTCGATCACAAGAGTAGATCTACCAATCACCCAACAAGGAGAAAACATATAAGGGAGCTCCTCATTATCCTTGCTCCAACCCTCGCAGCCAAGATATGGTCTCCAAATGACTTGATCAAGATCATCAATCCTACGGTGTCAATACTCTAACTTTCCCAAATGATGCTGGACAACCATGCCACTGTATAGAAATGCATAAGGGAAACCTCGACGATGAATCTAATCTAACAATAGCCTAGTGATGGGAAGATGCTCCCATACCCATAACTGAAGAATCACAGCACCTGCTGACAAGGAAGCACTAGATCTATATACCACCTCATGTAAATCATGGTATAACTACACGAGAACACAAGAACCCCAATCGAACCTCTGAGGTTGTGCAAGAAAATCCTCTAGAATCTGACCCCATCCAATAGAGAAACCACGACCTCGCCGGTCGAGAAGCAGCAATCTGCCAATCAAAGCACCTAGAACTGCTGGCAATGTGGGAAAAGAAGCAAATTGTGCCAAAGTGATAGTGTCATGATCATTGGTGTTATCTCCAAACACCCATCTGCAAAATATGCTATCATAAACTGAATCATAGTATACCATCTCACCCTAGGTCAGGATGCACAATAATCTGTACACATTCTTTGGAGTGATGGTCATCTCTCTGAAAGGTAGATGAAAGGTATTATGGTCAGAGTGTCATCGCTCTGCCACAGCTGTCAATATTCCACAGTTCAACTAGAACTGAGGGATATCAAGAAGGAAGCTCAGACCACACATCTCAATGACATGGAACTCTGGTGGGGTCAACTCCTGACCAAGATCTAGAATCCATGAAGCGAAGATCTATATGTAAAGCTTATGGAAATGTGCTTGTTTCGCAAAATCAAGGGAATCATATTAGTATTCTATATCAGTGGATCATTTTAAGTCAATCAATCCTATCAAAGAATCAAAGTATCAAAACTATTAAACCTAGTATCATTTGTTCATGTCTCTATGTCTTGAGAATGAATTATCAGTTTTCACACTGATCAATACCTACCTATCAGTTTTCACACTGATTAGTATCCTACCTATAAGTTTTTCTATCCTATCAAATTGACAAATTAAACATTCATTGGTACCATTATCCTGATATCCTAATCACTTGTTTTTCTTAACTACAACAGACCCGTCTATCTTGGAAATTCAATTGATCATCCAGAGACATCAAATTTTTATCACAAAATTAAGTTTGAGTTTCAAAATTTCAAAAATCCTATAGATGTCATTTGTCTATTAGGAGGCAGCATTTTACCTTAGGCGGTGCATAAAATTGCATACGCAGAATGTTATTTATCATACGTGGTACTTCACTTGCTACGCATCATTTTAACACTCTAGGCGGAATTTTATCATGCCTAGGTGTCATAAAAAACCTAGGGTTTCTCAAGCAATAAAACATCTATAAATTTGCATTAAAACCCTAGTCCTACGCGGCATTTAAAATTGATTAGGCGAGTTTTAAACTATCCTAAGTGGCATTTAACTATGCGGAGGTGGCATTTAAATGCGCGGATGCGTCATTTCAAGGTTCTACATGGCATTTAGCATATACTACGCAGCATTTTGAAAATTAACAACTACAAAATCAAGAAATAAATGCAATAAATGCTAAAAACATGGCAATAAATGCACGATAAGGTTCAAAATCACTCACAGGAGGACCGTAATCCAAAGGTCTCTGATAACGGTGACACCTCTAGAACCGATGCTCTCAAATAGGTACAACCATCATGATCAGCTATCTCAGGATCAGAGCAAAATCTCAACAATGAAAAGTGAAAATGAATAGTAAATTTAGGTTTTTCAACCTATTTATGCTAATTTGACCTAATTTTGAGTTAAATTTTTTACCTTTGACTTATATCACTATATCAATCAACCGGGGCAATTTTTGAACATGGCATATCATCAATGTTTTTTAGAAATGAAAACATATTGGATCAATAAATCAAACATCATCAAATTTTTCAAATCAAGCAATCAATATGTTTCATTTCTGAGGGGGCATCATAAGAGTATCAAATTGGCATCAAATATCATGAAATCTGGGGCATTAAAATTTTGAACTATTATCAGTGAGGCATATCAGTGAAGCATATCAATGGGGCATATTGTATCAAATATCAAATCAGGTTTTAGCAATCAAATATCATATCAAGTATCAAATCAAGTAATCAGAATCAGCAATTGGGACAAAAAAGTTCTTTGAATCAATGAGTTTCGCACATTAATTCAAAGAGGGGCATTTGTAGACATAAAAAACTGGGCAAGTACTTTAAAATCATAAAATTGCAAAATCTTAATCAAAATGCACCAATTCTCATAAAAAAGGATCAAATCAAATTTAAAATGGACATTTATTAAATCAAATTGGACAAAATCAATCAAATCAAAGGAAAAAGAAAATAATGACATTAAATAGTTACATACAAGCTTAAAGGGGTGAAAAAAACTACATAATTGATTTTAATCAATTAATTGTATAGTTGTTAAATCAAATTGAACCTATTCCCTTACATGGATAATTTAATTAATTAATGGAATTTAATTAATCTTAATATCTTTCAACAAAAAATTGAGCAACCAATGAGAATTGAGAACAAAGGCACATGGATCACTCCAAAATAGTTGAATCTCAACCACACATTTCAACTTTGAATCTCAACCACTCAATTTTGTCTTTTTATCCAAACCTTTGAGACAACCATTTAAATTGTCCCCCCATTTAAAAATATTGCAAAGTTTTTCACTCAACCAAGGCTAAATCATGATTAAATAACTCTACCCCCTACCCTTGGGATTTTACTATAAATAAGAGTCATTTTGATAGCATAAGGATATTAGAGAATTCAAGTGCAAAGCATCACCATTATAGGCAATTTATGAGCAATTGAGAGCATTTATCATTAGTATTTTGAATTTATCTTTTCATAATGGAGCATTGTGAGCTAGATTAAGCACAGTACTATCATATTTCTCATTCTAGGATTGTCGCTAGTAGAGATTAAGCTGAGAGCTCTACTTACCAAACTTGGATAGAGAACCATGAGATGTCATGGATGTTAATTTCAATTCTTAGCTTAAATTTGCATTGTATTTTTCTAGAATTGTAGTTGATTATCCTAATTTCATGAAGGTGTTAAACTTACACACACAAATGGCACCCACCATGGGGCCTTGAGCCTCATTTCTAACATTTTTTTTATCACATTTTGTGTGTTTTTATCTTCACTTTTCTATGAATTTTTGCAAAAAATAGGAGAAATGATGCCTATGAAGGATTTAATGATGCCTACGACTATTCTAATGACGCTTACAAGAAGTTAACTGACGCCTGTGCGATTCCTTATATTCTATCTTTTATTCTCTTTAATGCCTATGAGATAAGGTGTTACACCTACAAGCGTAAAGTGACGTCTGTGATCTAAGAACTGACGCCTATCAACTAAATTTTGCCACCTGTGACGATTCTTACTGCACAATTTATAGGAACTATTACACCTAGTATTCTTTAACTGATGTCTAGTAGTTGTTAATTACTGCTTTGAATAGTTTATCTTACACAATTTTCAATACTTTTAATGCCTGTCAGTTAAATAGTCACACTTACTGATCTTTAAAAGCCGCTTGAGTCACTAGAAAGTGACGTGTGTGACTCTTAAAGTTACGCCTACTAGTTTTTAAGTGACGCGCTTTAACTGATAAATGACGCCTAGCATTTGTTATTTTAATTTATTGTCAAGTTTCTAAATTTGGTTTTCTAACTCTCTGTCTGTGTTTTTCCTGTAGATGAGCAAACACAAGAAAGTCAAGAAACCAGAGAGTAGAGTCACACAAGCAAGTAAAGAGGTAAGGATCCAAGTAAAACATGAAAAAGAGATTCATACTGTTGCGATTTTGGATAGCTTGAAATTTGAAGAAGATCTTTACAAACATTACATTAAAGTGTTAGATGCATACAAGATGAAATTCCCTACTTTGAGTTAAATTTGCTTACATTAAATTGTTGGAATTTCTTAGAAAAATCTTGTCAAAAACACTTAATTTGCAATTTCAATTGTCCCTTTGGTTTCCCTCATTTTGTATGGCTTTGTTGACTAACTTGTTGGAGGAGGGAGTGGGAACGATCGCCACTAGGTGAGTGAGCAAAATAAAAAGCCAAAAACCTCATAAAAGCACCTAGCCTTTGCTAGCTACAAAAAAGAGGTATTCATCAAATCAAGCTTGCATTTGATTAAATTGTGGCTATTCATTGAATCTAGATTAATAGAAAAACCTTACTATTTGTCAAATTGAACAAGCATTAGGCATATGTTCTCCATTTTTTGAAGTGGATCAAAAAGCCAAACAGCCTAGTTCAATTTGGTAGAAAGGAAGGAAGGAATTAACCAAACACTTCGTTTATTAAGAATCTCCTTGTCAAGAGATTGAAAAAGAACAAAAATCTGATTGAAGTGTTTGGGAATAAAGGACAACAATAGGGATATGCTCTTCACTTTATAAGTGAACCAAATTCTCAAACTTGTTGAACTAAGTTCAATTTTCTTATTTTCTATACATGCTAGTTAAAATAGAGCAATAGAGGGCCTGCCTCCCGATATTTTCCTTACTAGGATGGTGAGAGGGAACGACCCAAGTGGGAGACAATCGCTTTAGCCGCGGTATTATCCAACCCACTATAAAAAAAAATACACTCTTCCTTAATAGGGAAGTGACTAGGTTATGTGCAAGTTTCTTCACTTCCTCTAGTAGTCCTTTTGGATTGCGCCAAATCATGCTTTTGTGCGTGTGGGAAGCCCACAAGTGGGAAAAAGAACTTGACATGATTTAGAATGGAATTATTCATTAAATCATGATAAGTAGTAAGCTACCTTGTAGAGCCAAACATGTTAAAAGCCAAATTTGACTATAGGTAGATTGCTTGGAAGACTTTCTTGTTCAATACTTGTGAAAAATGATCGAGAACATACACTTTTAGTGTGGTTTTAGGGACATGGTGCAAATTTGACGTGTGTGTTGCATTTGTACTTCATTTTCAAGCAAGAAAATTCCACAGACCTGATCTTACAATTTTTAAAATTTGAAATTTACAATTTGGTCTGTAAAGTGTTGCTTGCACATAGAGGAAAATTGCGTATACATAGTAACGTCATGCCTATGACTATTCAGGAAATGCTTGCAAACAAAGAAGTCATGCATGTGATAGTTTAAGTGATGCCTGGAAAAATTTAAATCATGCTTATCAATAAGAAAAAGCCACTTGCTTGCCTGCAGAGTGCCGCCTAAGAATATTCCAGCCATCGAATACTAAAGTTAAAGTCACGCCTACACTTAGGCAAGTGACACCTAGAATTAAAAAAGGGAAAATAGTGAGCATTTCCCAAGGGTTTCAAAAAAATTTGATTTCATATTTAGATACCATTTTGGCTGTTTTATTTGTTCCAGTATCCTGCCTAGTCAGAAATCTTGATTTTGAGAAATTTTGAAAATTTTAAAAGATTTGGCCACAAGCAAGTAAGATCAAGCCCATATCCAAGAGCTTTTGTATGCTCATGCCTGCTTTTAGTCGATCATATTACATCAAGAAAACCTTGCAAGTAGATGGAACTTACCTAAGGTAAGAGCTTCCTTTCCCAAGTGATACTTTTACCACTCCAAGAAAACCACAAGAACCCGTTCAAGAAGTGGAAACCAACATGATGTATTCCAGTTGCTTGGGTAATAGCAACAATGGAGGTATTGACCCAAACAATTAGGGTAATACCAATAATGGAGGAATAGACCCAAACAATCAAGGAGTTGATAACACTAACAATAGGGGTAATGGTGAACCAACTACTGAAGATGCCACTGATGAAAAGGTTAGTGAAGCTATACAAAGCCCATACTTCTTGAAACTTGTGGAAAAGGCATTGGAGAGAGATAAGGAAAAATATTTTCTAGACCTAGCCCGAGCAGGTCTTAAACTTCCTCACAATCATGATGTGAATCAACTTAAGCAACCAAAAGTTGAAGAGATCTCGATCAATATCATGAATAAACAATTTAAGTTATTTCAAATGCAATTGGGCAAGATAAAACAAAGTGGGGCTCCAAAACCCTTTTCAATAGAAGCATTATGTCTGTTTCCATTTGATAAGAGTCTAGTCATGGTACCATTCCCTATCAACGTAGAATTTCCTAAGTATTACAAATACAAAGGAACATTTGATCCTCAAGATCATCTACGGGAATTGTGTGCATTAAGCTTAGAATTCATGCACAATACCACTTATTTAATGAGATTATTTCCTAGAAGTTTGGGAGGTATGGCCATGAAATGGTTTTCGAAATTACCTTTCGGTATTTGAACTTTTGAAGAGCTGGCTTCTAAATTTGTAACACACTATTCATACAATATCAAACACGAGGTTACAATGATCACCTTATGTAATACCAAGAAAAAATAAAGAGAAGGATTCCTAATTTTCCTACAAAGATGGTAGGAAGTATTTGCTAGATATCCTTGGAGTGTACCAGAAAAAGAAAAGATGGATATCTTTATCAATAGCTTGAGTAATGAGATGAATTATCAGTTGAGAATGCAATGTCCTAAAACCTTCCAAGATCTTATTGAAAATGGGGTGACTACGGAGGAGGTATAAGTTAAGAGTGGAGAGTTAAAACTTTACAAGGACAATAAGAATTACAATAACAATACCTCCAACAACAACCATAACAACCAAAATAAGAACTTTTCTAACAACTATAATTGGTTTGGGTTGAAGAACAACAATAAAGGAGTGGTCAATGATGGTGTTGTTGATGCTAATACTTTACAAGTGACTCCTTTTTCTCTCACAAGAACACCTAATCAGGTGAACAATGTCAATCAGGCTCCCAAAGTGCCTTTCAACAACAATTCCAATAGTAGCAACTTTGGGAATAATCAAGGAGGTAACAAGTTTAAGTAGTTCTTGGCACCATCTCCCAAGAGAACATTCACAACTTTGGGTGAGCCTCTTGAGAAGGTGTTGAGGACCCTCATTGAAAATAAGATCATTGATCTACCTAGACCTCAACCCTATGAGCCACCAAACAAGCCCAGCTAGTAGAATGAGAATAGTCATTGCGAATACCACCAAAATAGAGGGCATACCACAAATGATTGTTTACAGTTGAAGAACATGATACAAGATCTAATTGATAATGGTATGATCACCATAGAATGGCCTCAAAGTAATGAAGATCACATGGTGTTTAAACAACCTTTTTATAACCATGAGAAAGGTGAACTGTCTAGTGGGAAGAAGCAAGGCAACAATAATGTTAACTTTGCCCATAATTATGACAACACCATCAATACTTTATCCAAGGGTGAACATGTTGTAAATACTATTGTGATCAAGGAACAACCCAAAGAAGAAACATTAAATGTTATCAGTAGGCGGCAGGCTTCAAGGATTACCCTACAAGGGGTTGATCCTAAACCTATTGGTCCTCCACAATCCAACATTTTGGCTAAACAATTGTCTACAACAACAAAGCCATATAGTTTTGTGGATCAACTACAAAAGACTCCAGCACAAATTTCTATTTTGGAGTTATTAAAGTTATCTCCAAATCACAAGGAAATCTTAGAGAAAGCTCTAGTGGAAACTAATGTTTCTATCAACTTGGAGGAGGAGAAGTTTCAAAATATGGTAGGGCACCTCATTGCACCCCATTTCCTTTCATTTTCAAACCATGATGTCATGTCTATCACCCATCCCCAAAATCTTCTGTTGCATATAGAAGTCTTGATTGAAAGACATAGGGTCAAGAGAGCTCTCATAGATGGGGGAGTTGGTCTTAATATTTGTACTTTGAGCCTTGTCAAGTCTTTAGGATTATCCAAGTCATGTATTGATCCTACAAAGAGAATTACTATAAAAGCTTATGATGAGGCAGAGAGGTCTTCGAAAGGCATGATTATATTGCCCATTCAAGTTGGACCTATCAAAAAGGACACAAAATTCCAAGTCATAGATATGAAATTAACTTATAATATCTTATTAGGGAGGTCATGGATACATGAGATGCAAGTGGTTCCTTCCACGTATCATCAATGTATAAAATTTCCATACATGGGTGAGGAAATCACAATTGGAGGGGATTCAAATCCTTTCCAATATTGCAATGCACTAAAACCTCTTCATGAATTATTTATTCCTCATAACAGAGAAGGGATTATTCCAAGGGCTACCATTGAAGACATTAAAGTGGATGATCCTGAGTTAACATTAAGTGCTACTTTTACTTCAAACCCTTCTCAAACTAACTCAACTACATCAACTAAAGGAAAGGAGAAAGTGAGTTATGAGGGTCCAACTTCAAATGAAAGTTCAGATAAAGCATCTACACCAGAAGTAGAACTTTTCAAACCCACCAAAGAGGAGAAAGAAAAATATAAAGAGGATCATTACAAATATATGAGTGAGATGATGCACACATTTGAAAAACAATGTAAAATCAATTCCAAGGGAGTAAGGGAATATTTTGTTTCCCTATTCGACTTACCTACATCTCCAAGAACACATGGGAAACTGTCTAAGGAACATCTTCCTCATAAATATAACTCTTATTTTTTAAGAGAAAGTGATAGGGAAAAATTTGACAAAGAAGAAGATGAAGTTCTCCAATGGCTTTATCAAGATGAAAATGATACCTCAAATACTCCTGTGGAGAGAATTCAGCACATTAACTTTCAAACCGACCAATATGGGAAAGGATTTGAAATAGTGCAAAAAAAGGGGTATAAGGGAAGAGGACCCTTAGGCAAAAGAAATAGAGGTTTGCTAGAACCTATTGAACCTTCTTGGAGGTCAAAAGAAGAAAAATCAGGGGTAGGTTACTAGCACAAAGGAGAAAGTTCCAGCCCCATGCATGATTCATATCCTCAAGTGAACATGGTGGAATCCGATGTTGATGGTGATGATTCCTGAGACTATGAGTGGGACACTTTATCCAAAGACTCATGCCATGATAAAGAGATTGTCACAATACATGCTTATGCTAAGGTTCCTAGGCAACAAACTCAAGGTAATAAAGATCCCAATATACAAGAACTCAACATAGGACAAGCACCCACTAATTAGCCATGGATAGGTGAACCTTGGGTACCTTTGTGGGGGGGGTGATTTGAACATTAGTTTTAATCCGCTTGTTGTATTTCCCATGTTATTTCCCATAGAAGTCTCGGAGGACTCTAGTGAAGGGGACTTTGATCCTTCTTCCATGGAACATCTTTAGGAAGCTCACGTTATTGACCTTAATGATACAATGTATGAACCATCCAATAAGGTCATGTCCTTAAGCCCAACCAATGACACTTTGCCAAGTAAATCCTTACCCTTGATGCATCCCGAACTTATTGATTGGGACCTAACTGAGCCAAGTGACTTACTCTATTTTCCAAATGACCAAGCAATGACCCAATAATTAAACACAATTGAGCCCTCTTTCACCAATGAGTTTTATTCGAACATGATGAGAACAATGGGGTCCAACCTCTCAATCCAAAAAGAGAAAAAATGAAAAAAAATGAAAAAATGAAAAGTTCTAGTGGTGAAAACCACCATGTGGCAACACTAGAACCAAAAAAAGTAAAGATAAAGGATGTTTCCTATGGTGAAAACCCAATTGTGGCACCAAAGGAAGAGAGGTTGGATACCCTACCCGAACATGAAGAGGAAAGGTCACCAATTCTCATACAGCCAATGGAGAAGGTCAACATTGGAACAAAATTGGATCCTAAATTCATACACCTAGCAGCTTCACTTACACCTTTAGAAAGAAAGGATTTTATCAAGTTTTTCCAAGAAAAACAAGTGAACTTTGCATGGTCCTATGTTGACATACCAAGATTGGATCCTGACTTCATCATGCACCATTTGAATGTTAAACTAGGGGTTACACCTGTCAAGAAGAAGTTGAGGAAGATGCACCCACATATAGCTCTCCTAGTCAAAGCAGAATTGGAGAAATTATTGAAGGTGGGGTTTATAAGAGTAATTGAATATGTTGAATGGATATCCAATATTGTACCAGTCACCAAGCATGACAAATCCATTTGTGTATGCACAGATTTTAGAGACTTGAATCTTGCATGTCCCAAAGATGACTTCCCACTTCCAAGCATAGATGCAATAGTCGACTTGACAGCTGGTCACTCCATGTATTCATTAATGGATGGTTTTAGTGGATATAATTAGATTAAAATTGCCCCCAAAGACCAAGAAAAGATAGCATTCACATTCCCTTGGGGTACTTTTTGTTGGAACATAATGCCCTTTGGCCTCAAAAACACCGAAGCTACATACCAAAGGGCAATGACCACTATTTTCCATGATATGATGCACACCTTTTTAGAGGATTACGTGGATGACATATTGGAAAAGTCACATCAAAGAGAAGACCACTTGCAAATTTTGGAAAAGATATTCACACGGTTGGAGCAATTCAAAGTGAAGCTTAATACAAAAAAATGTGCTTTTAGTGTTCAATCCGAAAAATTGTTAGGCTACATTGTTTCCGCAAAAGGCATTGAAGTGGACCCCAAAAAGGTTCAAGCAATAATGGATATGGAAATTCCAAAGAACATAAGCCAAATGAGGTCTCTTCAGGGAAAACTACAATCAATAAGAAGGTTCATTTCTTAGCTGGCAAAAAAGTGTCATTCATTCACGAGATTGCTACATAAAGACACCATTTTCATATGGGATAAAGAATGTGACAAAGCCTTCACTTTGTTGAAGACTTATTTAATAAATCTTCCAATTCTAATGCCTCCTATCAAAGGAAAACCATTGCTATTGTACATATTTGCAATCAAGAGGTCTTTAGGAGTTCTTTTAGCACAAGAAGATGATCAAGGGAAAGAAAGAGAAATCTACTATTTGAGTAGAACATTTATCAAGTATGAACTCAACTACAAATTCATGGAAAGAGCATGCCTAGAGGTTGTATTTGCATCCAAACAATTGAGACATTACATGTTGATGCACAAAGTGAAACTTATTGCAAAAATTGATCCTCTAAAATACTTGCTTAGAAAAACTACCTTAACGGGTAGAATAGCAAAATGGGTCATGATATTAAGTGATTTCGACATTGATTATGTGGATAGGAAGGCCATAAAAGGACAAGTGATAGATGATCACTTAGTTGAAAATCCATTGATTTCTACGCAAACCATTCAAGTGGAGTTTCCTGATTCAACAATTATCAACATAGAAGCAAAGATATGGAAGTTGTACTTTGACAGATCGTATACACAAGGAGGTTCTGAGGATGGCATATTATTGATTACCCCTTAAGGGTATACTATTCCCATGTCATACAAGCTTTTATTCCCATGTACAAACAACATAGTAGAATATAAAGTTTTAGTCATTGGCATTAAGATGGCTTTAGAATGGAACATCACCGAGCTACAAGTGTATGGGGACTCTCAATTAGTAATCAATCAAGTCAATGATGAATACAATACCAAAGATGAAAAACTAATGCCATATAAGACTATTATTGATGCTTGGAAAAAGTACTTTGCATTGCTAACTTTTGAGCAAATTCCAAGAGAGAAGAACAAAGAAGCTGATGCAATGGCTACCTTGGCTTCATTACTTCAAAAACCTGACCAGAATGAGAGGTACGAATTCTTGGTGGAAGAGTTGGCAAAACTGGCATTTGACCTTCCTGATACCCAAATTGTTTCACTACTCAATGGCCATGACTCACCTTGGTATGGCCCTATCTACACCTATCTCAAAGACCAAGTATTACCTTCAGACCAATCCCGAGCCCAAAAATGAAATTTCATCTGACAATCAGCCCGTTACATTATTCTTTCTAACACATTGTATTGCAAGGGTCTTGATGGGACTTTACTTAGATGTCTAGAGGAAGAAGAGTCTAAGGTAGCTTTACGTGAGGTTCACGAGGGCATTTGCGGGTCCCACTCAAGTGGTTTAAACCTAGCTAAGAAGATCCTTCGCATGGGTTATTTTTGGAAAACCTTAGAGAAAGATGCTTGTCACTTTGTCAAGATATGCAGCAAATGTTAATATCATGGTGACATGATACATGTACCAGCACAAGAGTTACATCCCTTTGTTACACCATGGCCATTTTATCAATGGGGATTTGACTTGATTGGCGTAATCTATCGACCTTCTTCCAATGGGCACAAGTACATCATGACCACTACGGAGTATTTCACTAAGTGGGTAGAAGTCATTCCTTTGATCACGGCCATGGGAAAATAGATCCCCATGTTCATTCTCAATCACATCATTTGTAGATATGGTATTCCTCATGCCATAATCACGGACAATGGAAAAAAATTCAAAAACAAAGATGTAGATGAACTTTGTGATACCTTCAATATCACCCATCACTCCTCCTCCATTTATTATCCTCAAGGAAATGGACAAGCCGAAGCTACAAATAAGAACATCCTCAAAATCTTGAAGAGATCGGTGAATAAATCAGGAAGAGATTGTCACGTACAAATCAACCAGGCATTATGGGCCTATAGAATAAGCATCTGGACACCTACAAGAGCTACACCATATTCATTAGTTTATGGAGCCGAAGTTGTTCTATCTTTGGAGGTTGAATCCCCATCTTTACGAGTATCATTGCAAGGGTTAATAATAGATGAGGATTATAGAGTTGCCTGACTTCAACAATTGGAATTGTTAGAAGAACATCAAGCCCAAGCCTATGAACACTTGAAGTCTATCAAAATAGGATCTCAAGGAATTATAACAAGCATATCAAACCAAGAGTCTTTCAAGTAGGTGACTTAGTGCTAAGAAAAAACACTAAAAATCAAGCTAAAAGAGAAAAGAAGGGTAAATGGGAGGCAAATTGGCCTAGTCCATTCATCATTTTTTCTTCATTTGGAACGGGAACTTATAAACTAGCCAATTGTGATGGGGAAGAATTACAAGAGCCCATTAAATGTATTCATCTAAAGAGGTTTTATACCTAATCAGATAAAAGAGTATCACAAGAAAGAGTATCAGAGGAGTGTATATCTAACGACTCAAGCATCACTATTGTACATGAGAAAATAAAAAAATAAAAAGATCAAAAACATTGAAAAAAAGAAAAAAAGAAAAAGTGCCTTGGTGAAAACCTAGCAATAGGCGCCTTGGTAGCAAAAAAAAGGTAAAAGGTGAAAAAGAGAAAAAAGAGCAATAAACCCAAAAGGTGAAAACTTGGAAATCAAGCACCTTTTGTTCCCTTAAGTGTTCCTTAGTTGCATGTGTACATATTGCATTTCCATCATCTCACTTGTAAATCATCATTGCATCCGTCATTTGTCCATAGTCATAATAAAGCCTTTCAGTTGCATTGTTGCATTTCCTATTGCCCTAAGTTTGTCACACGATCACATTTATCACTTGGGGGTAGGAAAGGATTAGATTTTGGTACAAACAGATTCAATAGTGCTACATTTAGTCACATCAGAGAGAGACTTATCAGAGCTTCAGAAGAGAGAATTTTTTGTTGAACCTTTGATAGATATCATTGATTCACAACCAAGTATTTTGATGCTACAAATTGATCCTTGAGCCTTCATTGAATTTATTATTCAGGATTAAAAATTGACAACACTTAAAAGATCAGAATGTTTGGAAATTCTTTTTGAAAATCCTGATACATTGCAAAACACTTGAAGCTTTCTTTTGATGATCTTTATTGAATTGACTTTTATCGTGTCTTTTTAGCTAATCGATGATGTTACGACTAGATTGGCAATGATGAAGACATGGTATTTTTCTTTCCTTTGAGTGACTGTCTTGAGGGAGATCTAGTAACTTATGTGAATTCATCTAAAGACATGGTCATCAAAGAACCATCAAGGACTTTCACATAGGATGGAAGATTGACCTTTTCTTGTTTATGAAAATAGATACCTTGGCTATTTAGATCTTCCATATCTTAATACCAAAATCCACTTGTAACATTGAATCCGTTGAAACCGGTATTCATACTCCCATAGTTGGTCATTCAACTAGTGAGGGTTGTACTAGTTTCCAAAGGTGTTACCACAAGTGATATAAAGTGGTATACATATCATCATGATGTGGTCAGTGATGGTTGTACTTTATTTCTGGTCCCACAATGCTCAATGATGAAAATATATCTCTATGGCATTTCTTTGCTAAGAGCTAGTGACAATTTTAGTTGCATTACATCGCATTTTCATGTTAGATTAAGCACATGTTTGTAGTTATTTTTCCAAGGGAAAATGGGTTCAGTTAATTATCTTGAGAAAAACATTAAAGAAAGGGGTTCAATTAAACATTATCATTCTTGGTTCAAATCAATAATGTGAGGTTATCTTTTGCATGCATTCATAGCATTAATTATTATTCATTATCTTTATATCAGAAAAGAAAAAGACAAAAAAAAAAATTAATTATTCATACATCATTTGCATACATTTAGTTAAAGAATTGCATACATTCAAAAATTAAAAAAACATAGGTGCATTAATTATCCATATTTCCATAAATCATTTTGCATCCATACATTTAAAAGTAGAAAAACATATCAAAATTAATTATCATTGCATTTATCTATCTATATCATATATAAGATACATTGCATCCATAGCATAATCAAAAGTAAATACATCATAAACATCATATAGCTGCATATAAAGATGATCTCACATAAACACATCAAGAGAATCAAGGAAGTCTATCATCATATAAATGTTCATAATATCAATGATCCAAAAAATCAGTATAGCAAGATACAACAATGACATCAACAAAGTGATACATCAAGTTTTGATCAATAACAAATGCAACATGATACAAGTCATCAAGGAACAGATCCATAATCAACAACATCAAGATCTTGTGGCACCACCCGATCCATCCCCTACACCTGATCCATCTGGACCACTGTCACTAGGTCTAGCCTGAGTAGGAGGAGTCTGACTAGTGCTAGCAATACTGGGCCTCTGAGCCATCATGTGTTAGGAATGGGAACACTAGGGTGGGGGGGGTGAATCAGTGTTCACTATATTTTAACTTTTCACTTTAATTTGAATACTAAATTATAAATGCTTAAGTACTGAATTAAATATTCACATAAACATGAAACATGAAATCAACACATGACACCAATATGTTTATGGGGAAACCCAAATAGGTAAAAACCACGATGGGACTTGATACCCACTAATATTCTACACTACTGATTTGTGATCCTTGTTAGAAGATCCTTTACCCTGTTAGGAGTAGCTTTACAATGCTTTAAGTATAGTAGACCTTGTTAAGGGTCGGACCCTATTAGGAGTCTTTTACAATGATCCCTATTAGGGGAGTGGACTCACTTTCATAGAGTTCACTACTCAAATGATGAAGGCTACAACCTTCTGATTTCAATTACACACTATATCTACAAGTGAATTGTCGTTGTGACACTACTAGTCAGATCAGTTCCTTTGGTGTGATGATGCTTTGACCTCTTGCAAAGCTCTAATACATCATATTCTCTCTTCGCATACCTCTGCTCTACTTATCACAACTCTTTTTCAACTTCCATAACTTCCCTACTAATTACAATGGGCACATCTTATATTTATACGCTCATACAAACAGAACAATTAGGTCGGCCCTATAATTAATTACAAACAACGCTTCCAAGTGAATTTGCTTAAGCATGCTTACAATTATACATATACATATGTTGGCAACCTAAATACAATGGGCACATAGCCTCTACAATATTAATTTATAATCACAAACCAAAATAGTCACTGTCAACTCCATACTTTGTTTACTGTTGGCACACATTGGCTGTGCATCTTCAACTGACTATAACTTTCACATCTTTGCATATCTACTTTTGCGCTCATAGACTAAGAATAAGTATAGTCTAACAACCTTAGCTTCTAGGGTGCATACCTTAATTCATCTATACACACATGCATTGATGCTCTGAGTCTCTAGTGCTCTATATGTTGTCCAGTCTTCAACACTTAACTAAATTCTGATCTCTACACTTAGTGCGTTGACTCCAAACTACTATATGACTTTGTTGCCATAATGACAACACTATATCTAGTCATATACTTTAGTATAGACAAATTTCCAACAATCTCCCCCCTTTTCATTGATGGAAACAAAGGAATATGGCCAAGTTTCTAACTGTCCCTTTACACAAAACATTTTATCTTCTATACATCTTTAAGTTTCTAACTGTCCCTTTACACAAAACATTTTGTCTTCTATACATCATTATACATAAACTTATATCTCCCTATTCATCTTGTATCCTCCATATTCTATACAACTCCCCCTTTGACATTAATGACAAAGGTATATCAAAATCTTTATCTACATTCACTTACTGAGGGAAAACATCCGGATATGCAATCTTGAGTTTTTGGATCTCTTTCTTCCAAAACATTATCAGTGACTTGACTATCTGTAGATGGGAGCATAATGCATATTGAAGCTTCTCCATCTTCTCCAATTATGTGCTTGGACCTTGGTCATAGGTAATCATAGTTGCATCAATCTCCTTTATGTTCTGACTGAGAATGTCTAGTGAGGGTGCAAGAGCGTTCCTCAACTGAGTCTGTCTAGACCTTATCTTCTCCATTTCTTTCTCTGCTTTCTCAATTATGTCCAACTGACCTTGATAGACATTGTTACATATATTCACATCAGTGGATGTGTCTAGCATTGAATCCTTCACCTTCTCAATCATTGCCTCTGCATCTTTGATCTTCTTAAGATGGGCATCAGTTAGCTTATCCTGATCCATGGATTCTACAAAAACTTTCCTTCCTTGATCTACAAACTCCTTCAATGATGCCTGACCAGACTTAAGAGAGTTCAAGTCTAGTGCAAAATTACTCATCATTTCATTAAGTCTCTTCTTTAAGTATTTCTCTTCTACCACTATGGCCGCAGATTCTTCTAGGCTTGAAAAATTGACTTTGAATTGTGAGATGACTATTCTCACATCATCAACCGAATGTACATTTACCATCTTCTTATCCTTTGGCAGAAAACTATTCAAAATATTTACTAATTCCACTAGGATGGGATTCCTCATTACTTGCTTCTCCTTAGCCTTCTCCATAGCAAGGACATTGAACTTAATCGGGTCTTCTTCCTTCCAGGAGTCCAAACTACTTGTTTCAAGTGTCAAACTTGACAACAATGCTGAGGAGGGAGTGATGGGAGTGTTATCCATCAACTCTTGTTTCACCTTGAACATTTCAACAGAAGTTTCATTTTCTTTCTCCTTTACTTCTTTCTTTTCTTCTCCTTTCTTATCAGATATGTCTTCTATGAGTACTTCTTCTCACTGAGTGCGAGGTGTATTGCTACATAAGATTTATGCTTCCTCAATACTGACAAATGATTCCTCAAACTTGTCCAAGTCCTTATCAGTAGCCACCATGGCTATTTCCACATTATCTATGATAATTATGTTGTCTTTGGGTGATTCTGACATGGGCACAGAGTGATCTACTTCTAATTGTGCTTCTACTATGGGCGTTGAGTCTTGAGGACCTGTTAATGGTGCATAGGAGGTATCTGTTGCTTTGCCTTTCATATTGGATGCATGAGTGATGGGCGTAGTAGGTAGTCTAATCTATTGCTCCAAGAGTACCTTCTTAAAAGCCTTCCTTGTTTCCTGAGTTATCAAGTCATAGTCTTTGTTCATAATGTGCAAAGTTCTTGTTTTTGTTCTCAAGTGTGGCTTCACCAAATTTAATATCAGTGCTTCTTCTTCTTTGGAACATACCGGCAGAGTATCTTGTAACACTTTTTCTCTTATCCTAATATCCTCTTCATTTTCTTGTCTCTTTAGGTGTTCTAAAATATTCCACACTCTATCAGGAATAGAGGTCTGCATTTCAAGAACTATTTTCTTGAACTTGATCATGTGTTTGATAATCATATTATGAATTTTTGACTTATCAATTTCATTGTATGTCTCATAGAACTTTCCTACCTGATCAATTCTACCCTCATCAATAATTCTTGCACTCAAAGTTTTGAGACTTGGTCTGAATCCTGCCTTAGGAGGTGCTTGAATGTTTCTCCCGCTCCTTGTAGCTAGCGATGGTGGATGACTAGTGCTTACTTCTTTCTTCCTTCTGATCATTGGTTCATACTTCAGAGGAGAAATAGGATCACTAGATTCTTTCAGTGTAGAAGGAGTGTCATCATCTTTTTCTATTTGGTGTATTCATCCATGAACATTTTATCTAGTTGCAACATTGTGTCCATGTGTGCCCTTAACCTATCCAGTCCAATAGGTTCCTTCTTATAATAGATGTAAGCTCTTATGTCTTCTACATGCATGACTCCCATTGGCATGTGGTAAAATGCTCCCTCTAAATCATCTAGGGTTGATTTAAGTAGGTGCCTCTTGAAAACATACCACTTCTTCTTAGCAACATCAAAAATAATAGGAGTGGCCATGACTTACTTGATAAATTCTTTCCAATTGATCTTTGAGATGTTCTGATGGCTTTCGAATCGGTGCAACGAGCTAGGGTTTCTTGTAACCGATCAAATGCACTGCAAATACTAATAACTCGATCTCCAAATCTTCACAAGAGTTTCCAAGACTCAATCTGCTCTCCAATCACTCTGAATATGAATGCAATGAGTGAACAAACAACTTTTTGTGTACTTAAAGTAAGAAATTCTGCCATTAATGCAACTCGCGTAAACCAAGTTGTCACTTCAAAATTTAAAACTTGATCTCTACTTACAATCAGCATGTGCGCTCTTGCACAAAGGTTCCAATATAGTCCAGAAGCTTAAGTCCAAAGGTGCATACTCTGAGGATGAGTATACCAGCCACGCAAGGGTCTAGAGCTAAATTAGCTCCCCTTATGACCCTGAGGACCATTCATGTAGATGTAGAGGGTGCATCCACTAGGGATGCATCCAATACATTCTCATCAACATTATCCTTCTTTCCATCTGACCAAATCAAGCTCGCATCTTCTGAGGCCTTCACAAACTTGACTTCTACTTCAGGATCCAAAACTAGTTCTTCGGTCTTTTTAGGGCTTTCCTGACCTTGCGTCCTTTATCTACAAAACTTTGAGATATGTCCAGCCTTGTTATAGGTGTGAAAAATCATTGGAGGTCTATTATTCCTCGGCACATTGACATGAGTCACCATTTTACATGTTCTGGCTGAGTGACCATTGTAGTTACATATCTGACATGTAACACTCTAAGAACTTCTTGTATTTATCTGATTCTGATTTCTTTGATCATGTTGAATCATGTTCTTCTTACTAGTCTTGCAATTTATTGCTCTATGACCAAATCTATTACATGTATAACAGTGAACCATTAAAAGGCTTTACCTCTGTACAGTTCCTTGGAATATGTCCATGCTTATTACATGCAAAACTGGTGCATTCTTCGGGCTTGCGCTCATTCTTAGGAGGACCATCATTGTCTTTGGTTTGATCTTCAGTCTTCTTAGTATCAATAGACTCCTTTTGTGTCTTTTTTCTTGCTCGCATATTATCAATCTGATTCTATGCTTCATTATATCCAATACAGCCAATGTCTCCTTTGACTCTTCTTGCATAAAACTGAGATTCTATCAAATCAGAACTGGTGTGCAATTTGTCAATGTGGTTCTTTGCATCTTTCAATTCAGACTCCAATCTTGCTTTGCAATTCTTCAAATCCAAGATTTCCAAATTTTCTTCCCTTAACTCTTCATTGAGTTGAAGGTTCTCTTTTATTTGTTCATTTTAGACATCTTGATTGTTCATCAGTTTGTCATCAAGTTCTTCAAGCTGACTTAATAAGGATGCATTTTCTTCATTCAAATTTTGACTTTTTCTTCAAGATCACTATTAGAGTGTCCTTTCAAATCTTTTCTTAGTCTCTTGATAACTAATTGAGCATCACTGACTTTTTCTTTTAGTTCTTCAATTTCTCTTTCTGAATTGTCCAAATCTTCTAGAGATGCTTCAAGATTCTTCTTCAAATGTTTCATTTCTTCTTTTTCCGTGGTCTCCTCAAGTGGTTAAACTTCTTTGTTGAGGACCAGAGCTCTGATGCCAATTGTTAGGAATAGGAACACTAAGAGGGGGGGGGGGGGTGAATCAGTGTTCACTCTATTTTAACTTTTTACTTTAATCTAAATACTGAATTATAAATGCTTAAGTATTGAATTAAACATTCACGTAAACATGAAACATGAAATCAACACCTGACACCAATATGGTTATGGGGAAACCCAAATAGGTAAAAACCCTGGTGGGACTTGATACCCACTACTATTCTACACTAGTGTTGTGTGATCCTTGTTAGAAGATCCTTTACCCTGTTAGGAGTAGCTTTACAATGCTTTAAGTACAATAGACCTTGTTAAGGGTCAGACCCTATTAGGAGTCTTTTACAATGATCCCTATTAGGGGAGTGGACTCACTATCCTAGAGCTCACTGCTCAAATGATGAAGGCTACAACCTTCTGATTTCAGATACACACTATATCTGTAGGTGAACTATCACTGTGACACTGCTTGTCAGATCAGTTCCTTTGGTGCGTTGATGCTTTGACCTCTTGCAAAGCTCTAATACATCATATGCTCTCTTCGCATACCTCTACTCTACTTATCACAACTCTTTTTCAACTTCCATAACTTCCCTACTAATTACAATGGGTGCATCTTATATGTATACGCTCATACAAACAAAACAATTAGGTCAGCCCTATAATTAATTGCAAACAATGCTTCCAAGTGAATTGGCTTAAGTGTGCTTACAATTATACATGTACATATGTCAGCAACCTAAATACAATGGTTGCATAGCCTCTACAACATTAATTTATAATCGCAAACCAAAATAGTCATTGTCGGCTCCATACTTTGTTTACTGCTGGCACACACTAGCTGTGCATCTTCAAGTAATTGTAATTTTCACATCTTTGCATATCTACTTATGCGCTCATAGACTAAGCATAAGTATAGTCTAACAACCTTAACCTCCAGGGTGCATGACTTAATTCATCCATACACACGTGCCCTAATTCTCTGAGTCTCTGGTGCTCTGTATGTTGTCCAGTCTTCAACACTTAACTGAATTCTAATCTCTACACTTAGTGCACTAACTCCAAACTACTATATGACTTTGTTTCCATAATGACAACACTATATCTAGTCATATACTTCAGTATAGACAACTTGCCAACATCATGGTCATAAATTGCTGCATCATCATAGCCACCTAATCTAGTCGACCCACAACAGCTGATAAACCTTTTTGCAAGGTCCTCACATCCTATGTCAAAGTGTGAAAACTAGGTGAAGCCTAAGATGTCTGACCCATGTCCTCAGACTAAGGTATCTGTGGAGGCAACTGTTGTGCCAGAATCTGTCTCTGTTGATCCACAGAAGCCTAATGTAACTAAACCAAAGGATCATGTCCACCAGGAACCTGTCTAGTAGCATCAATATGTCCTTGTCTCTGGACTCTCTACTATCTCTCAATTGATGTGGCTCTAGGTCAAATAAACCTAGGTCCCTGATCCTGTTAAACCTATTTGATAGCTCTATCTCTGACATTCCCACCTTGCACCCATCCTGTCCTCTAGCAATGATCTAAGGAGCTCTCTATCCTCTCTGAGATCATCATCATCGACTTCATCTAGGTCTTCCATCATCATCATCATCATCATCCCCTTCATCATCACTCCCATCATCATCGGATCGCTCATCTCTATCTGAGATAGGCTTCGTAAGATCTGTAAATCTCATAAATTTATTTCGAGACCACCAACCTCTGTACTCCACAAACATACCAGCATATGTAACACACTCTAACATATCCCATCTATAGAACATCATCCTAGCAATCCAATCACAAGAAAACTAAAAAATCAATCTGAGCCCCCCACATAGATCACTTGGCCTAAATGCAAACATATAGTGCCATACCCTGCAGTATATCCTGAACCCTATCGTACTATCTGTAAACTGAGCCAAAGGAAAATCTCTCAATCACAAGAGTAGATCTACCAATCATCCAATGAGTATCAAACATATAAGGGAGCTCGTCATCATCCTCACTCCAACCCTCACAGCCAAGATATGGTCTCCAAATGACTTGATCAAGATCATCAATCCTGTGGTGCCAATTCTCTAACTTGCCCAGAAGATGGCTGGAAACCATGCCACTATATAGAAATGCATAAGGGAAACCTTGATGATGAATCTAATCTGACAATGGCCTAGTGATGGGAAGATGCTCCCATGCCCATAATTGAAGAATCACAGCACCTGCTGATAAGGAAGCACTAGATCTATATACCACCTCATGTAAATCATATTATAATTGCATGAGAACACAAGAACCCCAATCAAACCAATGAGGTTGTGCAAGACAATCCTCTAGAATCCGACCCCATCCAAAAGAGAAACCATGACCTCGTTGGTCGGGAAGTAGCAATCTACCAATCAAAGCACCTAGAATTGTTGGCAATGTGGGAAAGGAAGAAAACTGTGCCCAAGTGATAGTGTCATGATCATTGGTGTTATCTCCAAACACCCGTCTGCAAACTGTGCTATCATAAACTGAATCATAGTATACCATCTCACCCCGAGTCAGGATGTGCAGTAATCTGTACACATTCTCTGGAGCGATGGTCATCTCTCTGAAAGGTAGATGAAAGGTATTCTAGTTATAGTTCCATCGCTCTGCCACAACTGTCAATAGTCCATGGTTCAACTAGAACTGAGGGATATCAAGAAGGAAGCTTAGACCACACATCTCAATGACATGGAACTCTGGTGGGGTCAACTCCTGACCAAGATCTAGAATCCATGAAGTGACGGTCTATATGTAAAGCTTACAAAAATGTGCTTGTTTTGCAAAATCAAGGGAATCATATTAGTATTATATATCAGTGGATCATTTTAAGTCAATCAATCCTATCAAAGAATCAAAGTATCAAAACTATCAAACCTAGTACCATTTGTTCATGTCTCTATGTCTTGACAATGAATTGTTAGTTTTCACACTGATCAATACCTACCTATCAGTTTTCACACTGATTAGTATCCTACCTATAAGTTTTTCTATCCTATCAAATTGACAAATTAAACATTCATTGGTACCATTATCATGATATCCTAATCACTTGTTTTTCTTAACTACAACAGACCCGTCTATCTTGGAAATTCAATCGATCATCCAGAGACATCAAATTTTTATCAGAAAATTAAGTTTGAGTTTCAAAATCTCAAAAATCCTATAGGTGTCATTTGTCTATTAGGAGGTGGCATTTTACCTTAGGCGGTGCATAAAATTGCATACGCGGAACTTTATTTCTCATACGCAGTACTTCACTTGCTATGCATCATTTTAACACTCTAGGTGACATTTTATCATGCCTAGGCATCATAAAAAACCTACGGTTTCTCAAGTGGTAAAACATCTATAAATTTGCATTAAAACCCTAGTCCTACGCGGCATTTAAAATTAATTAGGCAAGTTTTAAACTATCCTAAGTGGCATTTAACTACGCGGAGGCGGCATTTAAATGCACAGATGCATCATTTCAAGGTTCTACATGGCATTTAGCATATACTATGCGGTATTTTACAAACTAACAACTACAAAATCAAGAAATAAATGCAATAAATGCTAAAAAAATGGCAATAAATGCATGACAAGGTTCAAAATCACTCACAGGAGGACCGTAATCTAAAGGTTTCTGATAACGGTGACACCTCTCAAATCGATGTTCTCGAATAGGTAAAACCATCGTGATCAGCTATCTCAGGATCAGAGCAAAATCTCAACAATGAAAAGTGAAAATGAATAGCAAATTTAGGTTTTTCAACCTATTTATGCTAATTTGACCTAATTTTGAGTTAAATTTTTGACCTTTGACCTATATCAGTTTAACAATCAACTGGGGCAATTTTTGAACATGGCATATCATCAATGTTTTTCAGAAATGAAAACATATTGGATCAATAAATCAAACATCATCAAATTTTTTAAATCAAGCAATCAATATGTTTCATTTCTGAGGGGGCATCATAAGAGTATCAAATTGGCATCAAATATCATGAAATCTGGGGCATTAAAATTTTGAACTATTATCAGTGAGGCATATTAGTGAAGCATATCAATGGGGCATATTGTATCAAATATCAAATCAGGTTTTAGCAATCAAATATCATATCAAGTATCAAATCAAGTAATCAGAATGAACAATCAGGACAAAAAATTCTTTGAATCAATGAGTTTCGCACATTAATTCAAAGAGGGGCATTAGTAGACATAAAAAATTGGGCAAGTGCTTTAAAATCATAAAATTGCAAAATCTTAATCAAAATGCACCAATTCTCATCAAAAAGGATCAAATCAATTTTAAAATGGACATTTATTAAATCAAATTGGACAAAATCAATCAAATCAAAGGAAAAAGCAAATAATGACATTAAATAGTTACATACAAGCTTAAAGGGGTGAAAAACACTACATAATTGATTTTAATCAATTAATTGTATAGTTGTTAAATCAAATTGAACCTATTCCCTTACATGGATAATTTAATTAATTAATGGAATTTAATTAATCTTAATATCTTTCAACAAAAAATTGAGCAACCAATGAGAATTGAGAACAAAGGCACATGGATCACTCCAAAATAGTTGAATCTCAACCACACATTTCAACTTTGAATCTCAACCACTCAATTTTGTCTTTTTGTCCAAACCTTTGAGACAACCATTTAAATTGTCCCTCCATTTAAAAATATTGCAAAGTTTTTCACTCAACCAAGGCTAAATCATGATTAAATAACTCTACCCCCTACCCTTGGGATTTTACTATAAATAAGAGTCATTTTGATAGCATAAGGATATTAGAGAATTCAAGTGCAA
This sequence comes from Chamaecyparis obtusa, assembly GCA_027943335.1. Classification (NCBI taxonomy): domain Eukaryota; kingdom Viridiplantae; phylum Streptophyta; class Pinopsida; order Cupressales; family Cupressaceae; genus Chamaecyparis; species Chamaecyparis obtusa. The sequence goes on along the minus strand of BSBK01000792.1, from coordinate 144,349 downwards.
AGCATCACCATTATAGGCAATTTATGAGCAATTGAGAGCATTTATCATTAGCATTTTAAATTTATCTTTTCATAATGGAGCATTGTGAGCTAGATTAAGCATAGTACTATCATATTTCTCATTCTAGGATTGTCTCTAGTAGAGATTAAGCTGAGAGCTCTACTTACCAAACTTGGATAGAGAACCATGAGATGTCATGGATGTTAATTTCAATTCTTAGCTTAAATTTGCATTGTATTTTTCTAGAATTGTAGTTGATTATCCTAATTTCATGAACATGTTAAACTTACACACACAGTATCCTAATGGAAGATTTGATTGGATAGATCCAAGAATGAGGTGGTTTCATCTTCACGAGTTTTTTAATCATTTGTTGTGGTATAGGAATCATCACTTTGGTAAACATCCAAGGTGTAGGTATTTCATGATGAACATGATAATGAGACATCGTGCACAAAATTCATCAATTATATTTGTAAAAAGGAAATTTCAAGATATGTCAATTACCATCAATGAGCTACGTGAACATATAGAACAAGTCTAAGAGGCACGAGATCATATTGGGCTAATGTAAAGCAGAGTTAATAGACCTGCTTTACCAAATTGAGAGTCCTACAATTTAATTCACATTAAGTGTAGTGGATATGCAATGGCTTGATTTGCATGCATTGATGCCAGGAACACCACCAACTAATCCACGAGAGGCTAAAAAATGGAGAAGAAAAAATGTCATTGACTACCCTCATATTGTTGCACATTACATGCATTTAAGGCATAAAATGTTCAGAAAAGAAATACTTGAAAAGGGTATGAAAGTCAAAGACTTTTGGTATAGATATGAGTGGCAACATAGGGGTTTGCCTCACGTGCATGGCTTCATATGGCTAGAAGGAGCACCAGATATGGATACTATTGATTGGTCAAATGAGGAAGAACAAAAAAGTGTTAAGAGATATTTCCATTCCATTATTTATTCATGGAATCATAGGCATGATCCTTATCAAAGAAATATATAGGTATTTCTAAAGTAATTTGATCACATATATTTCTATAACATCATGTTTAAAATATGTATATTATGATATATTTAATAAAATAAATTAACCATAACCATTTTTAGGCTTTCCAACATTTTGGTCAGTATCCATGTCTCAAAAACATTGCACAAATAGCATAGATGGATATCAACCATGACTATGAAGAGATACTCAACTATGTTGAATGCCACACTATCTGTAAGGAAGTGCATGCCTACATAAAAAGAGGGAAAGAATGGTTTGTAGGTAATTGTTTCATCAATTAATAGTTCTATATCAATATTATATATCAACTATTTGGATAACTTAATCAAACAATATACTTGTTAGAATTCTTAGGCACTAAGAGGACGAGTGTATTAGTACAAACAAATAACCAACTAATTCAACCACCGATCTGATTAACTTTAATAGCAACTTCCAAATAGAAAAACATGTGCCTGATGCATTAAAGTAAAAGTAAATAATATCAAACATCCATAAATGCATCACACATAACACAATTATTTTTGTGTGGAAACCCTTGGTTAGAGGGAGAAAACCACGGTGTGGATGACACCCATAAGCCCTTCACTGTAGTAAAAAGGTTTTCTCTATTAGGAGCTATAAATACCCTTTTCTGAGGGTTCACCCTATTAGGAGTGACTATTAGGAGTACAATGAGATCTGCTAAGATCTACCATTCTACAAGATTTAAAACCCTTTCTATGATTTCACCTGGTTAAGGGATTTATAATAGAAGACCTATTAAAATCCACCCAGTTAAGGGATTTTGCTTGCTGCAACTATTAGGAAACAACAAGAAATGATCTGGATGTAGCACTTCTTTCTTGTCAGATCTACTCCATTCTCTACACTTTTTAACTGCTCTCTGATCTGTCTTTGATCAAAACTCTAATTATAACCCTAGAAATCATGAATTTCACTTCACACAATCAACCTTCAACAACTTCATCAACAAAATTTTTCAAAAAGAGCAGCACCAATTATATACACAACTATCACTGCCTTAACCTTCACCCTAATTTGATTTTCCCACTCAAATAAATCTCACCAAAACACATATCATGATGTAAGATACATTTTATCATGACCATGTCGGCCCACGATAAGATTTACAAGTTATATCTCCAAGGTAGTCAAACATGATTTGACTTCTCCAATGTATCACCTTAAATCCACCTCAATTCTTACCTCAAGCATATAAATGAAATCTCATCAATTCTTTAACCTCTACGCCATGTCACCATCACATCTACACTCATTGTAATATCCTTACTGATCAAAGATCTACCACTGGTAGCTCAAGAACATAGTGTTTTCAACATGTATCCTTTTTTGTCACTATGATGTATGTTTATCGATCAATCAAATGAGTTACAATTGAAACTATGATGTATTAGGATTAATTACATGCAATATCTAGAACCACTCCAATTAATTTGTTCACAATCATCACTGATACCAAAATCTCCATCTATAGTTGTTCTTCTTGTACACCACTCACTGAACTTAGATGATTCCTTCATACCGATTGAATACTGACCTTACCGATTATCCTAGTCATCTAATATGAATATTTTTGCATCAATGACAACCAAAATCATAACCACCTATGACTGTTTCACCAAAACCATCATAATGCCAACAATCTCCCCATTTGGCATTAATGGAAAATAAAGTAAAAATATGTTGACTAACTCTGAATGACTCCCCCTGACGCTATACAACAGTTAGACATATTTTATCTATCCTTACACTCCCCCTTTTGTCAACAATGACAAAGGTTCACATTTTGTCAAATACATCCTAAAGTTTTTCTTTTTTTGTCTCCAATGACATCTCCCATGACTTCTTCAAGTGGTTCATAGCAATGATCTACCCATTCAAATTAGATGTCAATTCCTCCATTGCATCCATAGTACTCATATCTATAAATCCAATTATAGCTTCATGATTCTTCACATTATGTTGCATCACCTCTATTTTTGGGGATAAGAATGATTGTAGTAGCTCAATTAGTGTGATCACCCTCTTCTTCTTCTTCATGAATTCGCTTCCCCTTATGTGTGATCATTTTCACTTTTGCACTATATTCTACTATTGAGCTTATAATAGGATCAAAATTTGCACTAGTACATTTGACCCACTTTTTAGACCAACATTTCTGACCAAGTTATAAAATGATTTTCCATGGTCAATTTATAGAAGAAAAATTTGATTTTTTTACTTCTATTCTTGTGTTGGTCAGAATTATGACCCTAAAGAGTGGTCATAATTCTAACCAACACAGAAATAGAAGTAAAAAAAATTTGAATTTTATACATATATCTCGCCTACTAGCACATTTCATTTTATTTCATTTTGGCATAGTTCGTGAGCAAAGGAGTGTTGAAGGAGGTGGTATAAGGAGGAAAGTTGTATGTCGATGCCCCCTATATGCATCTAGCCTGTAAGTTCAAACATCTCCTTCTCTTCCACATTACTATTCTCAAACTCAAGCAAGCATTGAGAGGAATAGGCATTTGATTTCAACCATTTCATTGCAGCCTTGGTAAGAGATTCAATTTTTTGGGCATTTGCTTAATGAAGGGTACTTTTTTTTTCAAATTGTTTTCATTTTTCACAGGTTTGAAACCCTAATCTCTGTGCTTCTAATGGTGTTCATGCCACCATTAGAAGTGGCATGAACACCATTAGAAGTGGCCTGTGAATTTCCACTTCTAATGGTGTTTAATTTCCAGAGATATAGAGCAACCAGTCAACTAAGGGTGGGTTCTTTGTTTCCTCATCAACTAAGTTCAAGGTAAAATTGATGCTACTTTTGGTTTCATTGTAAAAAAATGTTGAATAAGTGGTTGAATATCACAGAAGTGAGGAAAATAAAAGCTAAAAAATTTAGAATAAAACCTCTATTAATTGTGTGCCCTTAGTTACAGACAAAAAATAATGATGTCCTCTCAGTCCCTGACAGAAAGTCGTGTCGTGAAAATGGAAAAGAAAACCCCCAAAATGTTTGCAATGAATTCAAATTTGTAATGAATGCATATTTATGATCATTTTACATCAAAATGATATCTATGTTTACATAATTCCTTTTGGCTTTTGCATTCATCTTATAAATCTCTGATTCTTCATAGCTTCTTATATATCGTGTTTCTGAGAGCACTCAATATAACACAAGATCTTGTTAATTCAATACAAGGATTAAAATTCTTTGATTTTAAGACTTCAAAAAAATATAATCAGTACATGGAATGATCAAAACTTATAATACCAATCAATGAATGCTTTTCCTATCAATGTTGCATTGAATAGAGAATTTAATAATATGAACACCAGACTTTGTTTTCACGAGAAGGAAAGTGACTGTTTGTAAAGAATTAAAATAAAACAAAATATATAACTCAATTCCCAAAGCAAAACTGAATGGCCTAGGTGCCCTACACCAATACACCCCCCATGTAAGTCAATATTCTGAAGTCCTTGAATCCAAGCAAATGTAAGTCAATAACACCAAATAAATCACTTAGAAGTCTTGTGAAGAGTCTTGGTGAGTTTAAGCATTTTGAAGCACTTTAGAAATATTGAATACATCATTTCTTGCCAACTATTTGATAGAGCCTAGGAAATCATTGGTTCTTCAAGACAAATATTTTTTGCACACCAAGCACTGTACAAGAACAGTCAATAAAAGGACTAAAATTCTTTGATTTTAAGACTTCAAAATAATATAATCAGTACATGGAATGATCAAAACTTATAATACCAATCAATGAATGTTTTTCCTATCAATGTTGCATTGAATAGAGAGTTTAATAATATAAACACCAAACTGTGTCTTCACAAGCAGATCACATTAACCAATACACCCCCCATCCCACCATCCACACCCATCCACTCATGTCAAGATTTTGTGAATCCAAGCAAATGTAAGTCAATATCACTTAGAAGTCTTGTGAAGAGTCTTGGTGAGTTTAAGTGATATATTTGGTGTTATTGACTTACATTTTCTTAGATTCAAGGACTTTAGAATATACTACAAAAGTGATTATGTAACGAAGGAAGTGAGAGGGAAGGATCTTGATTTAGGTCAATGGATATTTCAACATGATTTTGGACAAGACCTTGACATGAGTGGATGGGTGTGGATTGTGGGATGGGGGATGTATTGGTGAAGATTCTTAGTAAGTTTAAACCTTTTAAAGCACTTTAGAAATATTGAATACATCATTGCTTGCCAACTATTTGACAGAGCCTAGGAAATCATTGGTTCTTCAAGACAAAGATTGTTTGCACACCAAGCACTATACAGGAACAGTCAATAAAAGGACTAAAATTCTTTGATATTAAGACTTCAAAACAATATAATCAGTACATGGAATGATCAAAACTTATAATACCAATCAATGAATGCTTTTCCTATCAATGTTGCATTGAATAGAGAGTTTAATAATATAAACACCAAACTATGTCTTCATGAGCAGATCAAATTGACCAATACACCCCACATCCCACCATCCACACCCATCCACTCAAGTCAAGATCTTGTGAATCCAAGCAAATGTAAGTCAATAACACCAAATATATCACTTAGAAGTCTTGTGAAGAGTCTTGGTGAGTTTAAGTGATATAATTGGTGTTATTGACTTACATTTGCTTGGATTCAAGGACTTTAGAATATACTCCAAAAGTGATTATGTAATGAAGGAAGTGAGAGGGAAGGATCTTGAATTAGGTCAATGGATATTTCAACATGATTTTGGACAAGATCTTGACATGAGTGGATGGGTGTGGATGGTGTGATGGGGGGTGTATTGATGAAGAGTCTTGGTGAGTTTAATTCTTTTGAAGCACTTTAGAAATATTGAATACATCATTGCTTACCGACTATTTGACAGAGCCTAGGAAATCATTGGTTCTTCAAGACAAAGATTATTTGCACGCCAAGCACTGTACAGGAACAGTTAATAAAAGGATTGAAATTCTTTGATTTTAAGACTTCAAAACAGTATAATCAGTACATGGAATGATCAAAACTTATAATACCAATCAATGAATGCTTTTCCTATTGATGTTTCATTGAATAGAGAGTTTAATAATATAAACACCAGACTATGTCTTCACGAACATTGACCAATACACCCCCCATCACACCATCCACACCCATCCACTCATGTCAAGATCTTATGAATCCAATTAAATGTAAGTCAATAACACCAAATATATCACTTAGAAGTCTTGTAATATTATTATTATTACAGGTACTTTAAAATTATTATTATTTATATTGTAATATGCATTTACCTATTCATAAAAACTTTTGGATTGATGATCCCATGAAATTTTTTCAGGAAATGATTCTTTTTATAGATGCTTTATGACTTCACATTGAAGATATTCGGGCCCACCATATGTACAAGGTGGAACATCATAAGTGAACTTACCCTATCCCACTATTTTTATTTCATATCATTAATTGGTACAATATTTTTCCTTTCATTCAGGCCTTTTCTTTTACTATATTCAAGGTACATAACTTTAGTTAATTTTTCTATCTAACAATTCTGTGTTTTTTCTTAAAAGGTGGAACTTGCAAGAGAAAAAATTAAAAGATCAGCTCATTAAAGATTTAGAGCATGAGTTTGGTAGTAATATTTTTGAGGAGAAGAAAATTTTAGAAAAAGCTGCCAAACATCTTAAGACTGTGAGGGACTCATATAGGAGTCTTGTCCAGAACCCAAAGTACAAGCGTCCTCCCTTTATTCCAGTGAGGGATTGGAATGAGTTCATTTTGGATGCAAAGGAGAAAGGGGATGCTCAAAGAGGAATTACACAAGTAGATGAGAGAAGAAGGTATGCAATAGTATTAACTATTAGTAGAATGTAATAATGCACTAATTAGTGATCTTTATATCTATATCATGTAACATATTTCAAACTTTTCATAGGTTGCAGGACACATCAAAGGCAAAAAAGGCCAGACTGCAAAAGATTGGGCAGAACAAACTTGGCTTTGGTGGATATTCAAAAATTAAAGCACGATTTGTAAGTAGCAGTAAATGAATTCTAGAGCAAAATTATTAATAAAATGCAAATAATTTTGTTTAATCAAAAAATGCAGGGCTTAGAATTTAATTTAGAGGCCACATCAGAACACAAAAAAATTGCCTTCAAGGAAGGCTATCAAACCATGGTTGAACGCCTATGCCAAGCTTCCATTGGCCCAACCCAAGAGTCTCATGCATCATGTGAACAGGTAAATATGCCAAAAAAAAATAATATTTGAAATTGAATACTTGAGCAACAATCTATTTGATAATAGTGTGCATGACATTGCAATGCAGCCTCCTAATCATAACACGGATCCTACATTGCATGATGAAGCCCCTAATGTGCATCGTAGTGTCAATGGAGGTGTTCATTTTCTATTTAAAATTAATTATGTAATTATTAATACAATTTAACATCTTAAATTAAAATTGGTGTAACCTTTTTTGTGTATATTTTAGAGCATATAGAATGTCATGCTGAACGAGTGGAGGATGTTCAGAGTGATCACCATGTACATCTTGTGGCACATCCAGGTAAAGAAAATCTATGTTTTGTTCTTTTAAATTTCTTTTTTTATTTATAGTTCTTTTACTTAATTAAATACTTGTAACACTAATATAAAATGGTGTAAATTTAACCCATGACATAGTTGTTATTGCAGCGGACCCCCCTTTGGCGCAACACCCTCTTGCTCCTGAATGGATGAGGAGGAGACATGTGTTGGCATTAGAATCAATAGAGGAGGGGAATGACGAGGATATTGATGCTCCGCTTAGCCATTACCTTAGAAAAATGAGCAAGAAACCAAAAAAGAAATGATTGTAATTAACATTTTTTGCTAATGAAAGAAAGTTGTCTTAATGGATGTAATTTTGTACTAGTAAATGTTGATGAATGATGTTTTAATGAATTATTCATGAATGTTGTGTGTTAATGAATTTTATTTGTTAATGAATGTTATCATGCGATTATAATGATTGAATGTTATATTTCAAAAATGGATGAATGAATGAATGAATGTTATTAGATGTTAATGGGAAATTTAGAGTGATGTTAGGGGGGGAGGGGCCAAATGAGCTTCCACCTTCATGTGGTTGGCCTTGTTAAGTAGAGAATATTATAATATTCTCAAAAAAAAGTGAAGCTCAAACTAAACCAATGACATAGATTCAGTGGCCTAAAAATCAAGATGAAAAATTATTAGCTGCCTCTGAATGACTCATTCTCATGTTTCTTCCTACCACTTTTACTTCCCTACTACCTGAGGAAATGACGAACTATGTTTTATCTTGGATCAACTAGTTGAAGAAGTGGTCATGAGTCCTTAATGCACTTGCAAGATTTGTGAAAATGGTGTCAATCCAACAACTGATCAATGAAAGATTTAAATCTTATATCTAGGAATTGACTTCCATACAAGCATATTTCAGTCATATGCATACAAACAAATCTAGAAAGGCCAACTAAACATAATCTTGATAATAATCAGTCATACTCTATTAATGTTACTCTGTTTATTTAGAAGCATCATTTTCAATGTTTTTAGATGAATACCGTCTTGAGAACATTCAATCATCCTTCTGGCAAAGTGATATGTTATCCCTTATCAAATGTGGTCATATTGAGTTCCTTGGTTTACGCCTAACTCAAGCTTCTTGTATCAAATGCCAAGATGTACTTTGTTTATCAATTCTGTAGTCTTTTTCTATCATTGATAAGTGTTTTAACTCTAATTATGATTGCTTCATAATTGTTCTTTATGATTGCATGTATGACAACTTTGTCATATGACCATACCCGTGACTGCCCCAATGTTCTAGTTTAATTTCATTTTTACCCTATAGTATCACTTGAAATCAGATAATATGCACATGTATTGTAGTAAAATGGGCATTGATTCATGGTATTAATGATTGTTCATGTAGTATCCTTCGATACCTTGAATGCAAGTTTTGAAAACTTACCTTTTTTTAGATACCACTATCTCATGTTCATGCTATAACACTTCTTTATGCATTTCATTTGTAGTTGTACCAAATGACTATGAACTAAAAACATGTGTCTAGTAACCTACTCACTTAGTTAATATACACAAATGTAACTTTTGATGTGCTATATCTATCAATGCATCATTGCTTTGTCCATATTTGAATGTATAACCTTTCAGAAGTCTCTATTCTCACTTTACTTGGTCAGTCTGTTTACCATTGATTTGATCCTTTGCCATGTTGGACCTCATGTCTTTGTAACACATCATAACTTCATCTCTATCTTGGTTGTCCTTGATTTCACTAGTTTTTATATATTGTGGTGATTATATTATCTTGTTGATTTCTCCTTAGGCTCTTTGACTATTCACTTATAGAATGATGTTTTGATGAGAAAAGACTGATGTTTTGATTTCTCCTTAGGCTCTGAAGATTTTGAACTATTTTATGCTTCAAGCCTCTTTGAAAATATAAAGTTTCCTTTAGTGTATATGACAAACTATCATTTGTGGCATTGTATTCACTATAGATGTGTAAATGAAAAAAACCATGCATTAGATGAGTATCATGATTAGATTGGACTTGAATATAAAAAATTAAGGCTATGAGCCCTAAATTGGTAGAAATTATCAGTTTTGACATAAAACTGAAATTGGTTGGAGACATTAATGAGGCTTCTCACTTCATGGAAACTTCCCTTAAATTTAAAATCCATTCTCTCTCAACTTCAACTGAAATGTACATTCCTAGTATAGATTTTAAAAATGAATTTTTGGGACATCTTACTATAAGAATGGTGCTAGGTAGAGAGCATTTTATGGTATGTCATGCATTCTTATTAGCTATCAGTGATCATTTAGAAGCCTATTTTTTTGGTACTGTTGTCCCTTATGAATGTATGAATTTATGCTTATGCTCAAACTCATAATTTATTGATCTTCTTTGATACAGATAAAGCTAGGTTCCATTAAGCTAGCAAAGAGATACATGAGACGAATATCTATAGAGCTGGAGTCGATGGGAAACTCAGAAAAGGATCCTGCACAGGAATTCTTGCTACTTAAGAGTGTGCATTTTGCTTTCAGAGCTCATCAGGTAAATATTCACTTCATGTGACATGTGGATAAATGGCCTCAATAGTTATTATATTGCTTTGAGTAATGTTTTATTTTTCCATTTATTTGTCTACCATATTTGCAATTTATAGGAGGGTTTGATGCAAAAACTATGTGTGCTTTTCAAGAAATCTATCATCTTGTTCACATTGATGATAAAGAGTCACAAGATCTAAATTATTCTAGTTTCTTAGCTTAGTATCATTGCCAAGTAAATACCTTATTTTTATGGAGGCATAGTTATAGGTTCAATAAACTATGTAATGGTACCTTGAATGTGAGTCAATATTCTAAAGTCCTTGAATCCAAACAAATGTAAGTCAATAACACCAAATACATCACTTAGAAGTCTTGTGAAGAGTCTTGGTGAGTTTAAGCCTTTTGAAGCACTTTAGAAATATTGAATACATCATTGCTTGCCAACTATTTGATAGAGCCTAGGAAATCATTGGTTCTTCAAGACAAAGATTGTTTGCACGCCAAACACTGTACAGGAATAGTCAATAAAAGGACTGAAATTATTTGATTTTAAGACTTCAAAAAAATATAATCAGTACATGGAATTATCAAAACTTATAATACCAATCAATGAATGTTTTTCCTATCAATGTTGCATTGAATAAATATTTTAATAATATAAACACCAAACTGTGTCTTCACGAGAAGAGAAGTGACTGTTTGTAAAGAATTAAAATTTTATTGCTTGGTAGTTCATTACATTGTCTTCTTCGGCCATACACACCTCCACACAAGAAGGACTAAAACCAAACCATAGGATGGTCTAGGAATTTAGAAGACATCCTTTATTACAAAGCAAAACAAAATATAGAACTCAAGTCCCAAAGGAAAACTGAATGGCCTAGGTGTCCTACACCAATACACCCCCCATGTAAGTCAATATTCTAAAGTCCTTGAATCCAAGAAAATGTAAGTCAATAACACTAAATATATCACTTAGAAGTCTTGTGAAGAGTCTTAGTGAGTTTAAGTGATATATTTGGTGTTATTGACTTACATTTTCTTGGATTCAAGGACTTTAGAATATACTCCAAAAGTGATTATGTAATGAAGGAAGTGAGAGGGAAGGATCTTGATTTAGTTCAATGGATATTTAAACATGATTTTGGACAAGATCTTAACATGAGTGGATGGGTGTGGATGGTGGGATGGGGGTGTATTGGTGAAGAGTCTTGGTGATTTTAATCATTTTGAAGCACTTTAGAAATATTGAATACATCAATGCTTGCCAACTATTTGACAAAGCCTAGGAAATCATTGGTTCTGCAAGACAAAGATTGTTTGCACGCTAAGCACTATACAGGAATAGTCAATAAAAGGACTGAAATTCTTTGATTTTAAGACTTCAAAACAATATAATCAGTACATGGAATGATCAAAACTTATAATACCAATAAATGAATTCTTTTCCTATTAATGTTGAATTGAATAGAGAGTTTAATAATATAAACACCAGACTGTGTCTTCATGAGTAGATCACATTGACCAATACACCCCCCATCCCACCATCCACACCCATCCACTCATGCAAAGATCTTATGAATCCAAGAAAATGTAAGTCAATAACACCAAATATATCACTTAGAAGTCTTGAGAAGAGTCTTGGTGAGTTTAAGTGATATATTTGGTGTTATTGACCTACATTTTCTTGGATTCAAGGACTTTATAATGTACTCCAAAAGTGATTATGTAACGAAGGAAGTGAGAGGGAAGGATCTTGATTTAGGTCAATGGATATTTCAACATGATTTTCGACAAGATCTTGACATGAGTGGATGGGTGTGGATGGTGGGATGGGGGGTGTATTGGTGAAGAGTCTTGGTGAGTTTAAGCCTTTTGAAGCACTTTAAAAATATTGAATGTTTCAAGGGACCAGAAGTTCTACAATTAAATCATCATAAATTTCCCATTACTTAACCATCACACATGGCACGGACTATCTTCAAACTGACAATATGTTTCATGTGTAGTATAGAACTATTAGTAATTGGTAGATTAAATGAAGATAATTACTAATAGATTAAGCATATTATTGCTATGCTTAATTTGATAATTTATTTTATTTTATTTTAAAAAAATTAAATTTTTGGTCACTTTTTTTATGGTCAAAGGAATAGCTTATCAATTAGACTGCTATATACTCGATGACTATTCCAACCACGCTTCGTCACAATTTTGACCCACAGTGTTTTTTCATTTTGACAAGAATGCTACACACTCGACGACTATTCCGACCATAAGACCTTGCAATTTTGACCAACATTGGTTGCATAGATGTAAGGCATGGATGATAATCCTTCTAGGTTGAAGTGATTATTTTGATGATGGATCCGTCGATAATTCAACCTCCATATACGTCGCAATTATGATGACTATTTTGTGTGTTGTATAATCGATGAAAAAACTTCGACAACAGTTATGGTCATTTGGTCGACCAATTGGCATCTAAAAATTGACTAATCCTCATCGAAAAAAAGCTAAAATTTACTAGTGTTGTAACTAAAGTGTCAAGCTCCTTCTATGCTTCTACTATGTTCTTCTCCAAATCCTTTGATAAATCTAAAAATTTTGACACTTCGGTTAGTAACTAACCAACCTCCTTTAGTGTTCCCTTAGTGTCATCCACTAGACCTGAAAGTGTCACCTTATCTTTTACAATCTTATCTACCAGCTTCACTGTCCTTCTCTTCTCATAATTAGACTCAGCCAACTTCATTTCTATAGTCTCACAATTAGGTGTTTGATCAAAAATACCCCTTATTAGTGTATCAATATGATCAATCAATGTTACCTATGTATCATATTCTACTTCAAGAATTAGACCAGCTAGAATATCTCAAGCACTTTTCAGTAGTCTTAGTTTCTTCTTCTTCTCTTGGTGGCTTAAGCATCAACTTCTCATAGACCTTTAGTAGCTCCTTAGGATGCAATTTAGTAATATCAATGGGTGTCTAAATATCTTTATCTTCTTCTTCTTCCTCTTCATCTTCAATCACCAGTTTGGGTTTCTTCTTTTCACTTGTCTCTCCCAAATTTAACTTCCTTTGGACTTGTAGAATATCTCCAACTTTTTTGAGACTTTCATCTTTTTGTTCTGTCACTAGTTCTTCAAATTATACCTGTACCTTATGTGTATCCTCTTCCATAGGAATATCTTCAATTAGTACTTCATCACTGCCAATTTGACGAATATCTTATGCTTCAATTTCATGAACTTGTTTAGGGATATCATAAATGATATCACCTATTATATCCTTAGGAGTGAATATTTCATCAATTACCTCAATAACTAGTTCTTCATCATTTTGTTGTTCATCGGCATCTTCTTGTTCCTTTTGATCTGCTTCCTTTTAAGATTCCATATTTTTCTTCCATATTTCCACAATTTCATCATGAACACTTTGAGTGTCTCCTACAAGTATTCTTGTATCTTTATTCCTAATCTTGAAATCTTGTCAGTAAGATTCCACCATTACCTTTACATCTTCTGGATTCAACTTAGGTTGCACTTGAATCCATGATTTCTCTATCCATTTTTAATGTTGTTCTCCATCTTTCATCAATCAACTTAAACAATTCATTAGGTAGAACATTGTATAATTCACTTGGTGTCCTATAGAATTTGTGTAAAATCCACACAATTGCCTCGTCTAACTTCTTCTTGACTTCATCACTGCAAAATCTATACCTTCTTGCAACACTGCCCCTTTTACCTCTCTCCATTATATCTTTAGTAATGAAATCAATTGTAGGGGCTTTCTTTGTACCACTCTCTTTTAGCTTCTTCACTTCCTTATCGGAATTGGTTTTGGCTTCCTCATCTATTGATGTATCTTTCTGCTTACTAACCTTACTATACTCACTAGATTTCATTTCCTCTTGTAAGTTTTCTTCAATGTCGGTGTCTCCTATGATTTATTCTCCTATGCCTTAGCAAAAGTAGAGGGTAAATCCTATGTTGGTTCATCAACTTCAATTTCTTCAAAAGTAGAAGTACCAATTTTTTGTTTTTAGTTGTCTTTTCCATATTCTCTATCATTCTCCTTGTTTTTCTTTGTATCACCAGTTTATTTAGTTCCCACTTAATCTTAGGAACAACCTCTTCATATGTACCAAAACTAGGTGCAATAGCATCTATAGGTTTAGATAGTGGTGCATTTGCATGAATTATTACTAGATCAATGTCCACTTCATAACCCATTACAGGAACCCATAAGGTTCTTGGTTGTACTGCAATATAGCTCCATATTTGAATGATTATTTCTTGTCCTTCTTAATTTTGTCAATGTTGACAAAGAATTAACTTCTCAGCATCTCGCATAGATCATAGATAATATTTTCCTTCACCATGCAATAGGCAAGATGAATCACTCCATCGGGCACACTGTTCACACAACTAGATTGATAAACTCTATATCCAATGACCATAGATGCAAATTTAACCTCTTTTTCTTCAGTGTCATTTATAGTAATATCTTGGTAGATAGGTTTATATTTGGTTAACTAGGTAACCAAGTTATCATTAATCATCCTCAAAGTAGTTGACTCATTGGTAGCACAAAAACTAGTAACTCTGTGAATAATCTCTTTTTTGATCTTGTGTGATCTATCCAGCCATAGAAATTGATCATGAACTTGGCTCAAAACATATCGAGTGCATTCATGATTAAATATATTAGGTATGTCCACCACATAGGAAAAACCCTTCAATCTCAAATGCTTTTGCATGTTCTTCAATTCATGATTCTCACAAAATCCTTCATATTCATGATTAATAGAATCTACTCCAAATTCATCAAGTTTCCAGTGAATGTATGATCAAACGTCTTCAACTAATACAACTCCAGGTGTTATGGAAGATAGGGAACCCATTATATCATTCTCTCTTTCCTTCATTGGATGTAGCTTGAACACGGGCATGGGTTCCTTAGCAACATCAGCCAAAATAGGTGTATTAACTCTTCATGCCATGATCCAATTTAGAATTAGTACCAGAAACCTATCACAAACCATAATACTATCTCTTGCTTCACCATTTAGAGTTTGTGAACACTTTTTCAATTCACCTTTCGCAATTACTCGATTCACTAGCAACAGTCACTTTAGATTGCTTTATAAATTTACAAGTGCATGTAAGAAAATAGAGTGAAAAGTGAACATACTTAGTTCTTATTTAACCTTGATAAAATAGTCATTGCATCTCAACAGTAAAATAATACATTCCAATGGTAGGAATAGTGTCATATCATCGATTAACGTGTATCCACTGATTGGTTCTCTTCTAACAGTTATCCATGAAATCTTATTGTGGTCAACACATAATCACTAATAACCACAAATATTTAGCAAAACCAAATATCATAGCAATTTACACCATAATGTCCATATATATCTTACCACTCTAGTATCTAGGGGATCGTTAAAATATTTTTTCTTGAAGTGCTCCCCCTAAGAAAATAATGTGTTTAGTTTGAAGATGAACCCTTTATACCAGAGGATGGTGAATTCTCTTCAGATGTCTTGATCTCTTCATGTTTCTCTCCCACTTTCCTCCAAATCTTCTTCATCTCACAATCAACTTCCTCAACATCAAAAATCTTCTTTCCTTTTTTGTCTTCTGACTAGTTGGATGATTGGTTTCTAAACTATCAATCTCTTGCAAAGTGATTGATCTTATGAAAAACAAAGCATGTCATACCGGTTGACCTCCAAGGTCCAACATTTCCTCTCTGAGTTCTTATTATGCAATTCATAGCTAGATGACCATAGTTACTACATACAAAATATGTTACATCAAATTGTCTTTCCCTTCCATTAGGGCTTACCGGTTTGATTGGAGACCTAGGAACATACACCTTAGACCTGCAATTCTCATCTTTATATCCATATTTGTTACATGCATAACAATATCCATCAAATCTACCACCACTGGATCTATTGCACTATGACAATATGTATGACAATTATAGCAATAACTATCAAAATAATATGGTTTATTCATTGGTTTTCTCCTACACACATTTTTTGTATGACCATACTCTCCATAGTTATAACGAGTAGGTCTTTTAGGTTTCTTACCTGTATTTCTTGGATCTACCTTCTGATCTCGTGGCTCCTTTGATTTGGATTTAGGTGACTCTCTAGTTTCAAATGTTCATTGACCGATGTAACTAAGACCAGTTGTACCATTTTTTCTCCTTTAGTTATTCATTTGGTCAACAAGATTTTGTCATGAGCTCTCATTGTACTTATTTAGTTGCTCATTGGCTTCTTTCTTAGTTTGCAAATCATTCTTCAATTTTTCATTCTGCTCTCTAAGCCTTTCATCTTCACTTATAAATTGTAGATTTTCTTCAACTATATCCTATATTTGGCTTCTATACAAAGCATATTCATGCCTTAGTCTATAGAGTTCTTCATCTTTTTCCTTTAGGGAATCCTCATAAATCTTCCTTGCACTTTTAGTTGTTCTATTTCCTTCAAGATCTTCACACATCTGACAGACTGACTTTCAAGCTCCCTTTTAAGATTTATCACTTCTTCTTTAAGTCATTTGATCTTATACATCATATCTACAATTTCTTCCTCAAAATCTTCACACATAATGCCTTCAGATAGTTTCTCAATTTAATCCTGACTTTCATTCAACTGCTCAGTAAGCTTTCTTCTTATAGCAAGTGACTTCTTTTTTTTATCTTCAACTCATTGATCATCTTGTGTTCACTCTCAAGTTGTGTCTCATGCTTGTAATTATCCATAGTTGTAGATCTTTCCCTCAAATTGTTAGGCTTATCACCAAGAGGACCAATGATCTGATACCAATTTTTAGAATTATTAGGCACTGAGAGGGGGGGTGAATTAGTACAAATAGATAACCAACTAATTCAACCACCAATTTGATTAACTTTAATAGAAACTTCCAAATATAAAAACATATGATTGATGTAGTAAAGTAAAATTCAATAAGATCAAATATCCACACATGCATCACACACAACACAATTATTTTTTCATGGAAACCCTTGGTTAGAGGGAGAAAACCATGGTGGGGATGACACCCACAAGCCCTTCACTAAAAATAAAAATGTTTACCCTGTTAGGAGCTACAAATACCCTTTTCTAAGGGTTCACCCTATTAGGAGTACAAGGAGATCTACTAATATTTACCACACTAGAGGATTTAAGACCCTTTCTATGAGTCCACCTGGTTAAGGGATTTACAATAGAAAAAATGTTAAAGTCCACCCGGTTAAGGGAATTTTTTGGCTGCAACTATTAGGAAACAACAAGATATGATCTTGATATAGCACTTCTTTCTTTTCAAATCCAATTTATTCTCTACACTCTGTAACTGCTCTCTAATCTGCCTTTGATCAAAACTCTAATCGCAACCCTAGCAATCATGAATTTCACTTCACGTAATCAACCTTCAACAACTTCATCAACAACCTTTTTCAATAAGAGCAGCACCAATTATAAACACAACTATCACCACCTTAACCTTCACCCCAATTCAATTTTCCCACTCAAATAAATCTCAAACAAATACATATCATGATGTAAGATACATTTTATCATGACCACATCACCTCACAATAAGATTTACAAGTTATATCTCTAAGGTAGTCAAACATGATTTGACTTCTCCAATGTATCAACTTAAATCCACCTCAATTCTTACCTCGAGCATATAAATGATATCTTATCAATTATTTAACCTCTATGCCATATCACCATCACATCTATACTCACCACAATATCCTTACCGGTCACTGATCAGAGATCTACCACCGGTAGCTCAAGAACATAGTGTTTTCAACGTGTAGCCTTTTATGTTGTTGTGATGTATGCTCATCAATCAGCCAAATGAGTTGCAGTTGAAACCATGATGTCTTAGGATTAAGTACATTTAATATCTATAACCACTCCACTTAATTCATTCATAATCATCACCGATACCAAAATCTCCATCTGTAGTTGATCTTCTTGTACATCACTCACTAAACTTATCAGATTCCTTCATACTGATTGAATACTAACCTTACCGATTATCCTTGTCATCTGATATGACTATGTTTGCACTTATGATAATCGGAATCACAACCACTTGTGACTACTTCACCAAAATCATCATAATGCAAACAATACTTATTTGTCTTTGTTTTAGGTATAATGCTCCTTGGCCATTGAATTTGGGTGGATCCAAGTTATATGAGGATAGACAATTATGTGAGAGAAACTTCAACCCTGTAAGAAATGATGATAGATTTAACACGCATAACCAACACATACTGCAATTATGAAGGGAAAATATAGATTGGTAAACCGTTCTCTCAAAATATACAGTTATCAAATAAATTACAAAGTATGCAACAAAAGTTGAGAGAATCTCTGAAACATATCAAGAAATGTCAATGCATTTGTCAAACCTGGAAAATCCTAATGATTTAGTTGCATGGGCATATAGAAATCTTATCATAGAAATATTTAAAGAAAGAGACATTGGAGCTTAGGAAACATGTCATATGATGTTGGAGCTTCCATTGGTGGAGAGTAGCAGAAGGTTTGTTAATATAAATAACTCACGTGAAGTTTTCAAACTGTAGCAATAAATAATGAGCATAATGATGAAGAACACATAAAATATTTTGTAGAGGGATATGAAACAAGACCACTTTGTATGGAAGGTATCACATTGATTGATGCAACAAGATCCTAGATATACAATCCTAGAAAAAGAGGAGATAACAAATGGGGGCCAAGGTAGACAACAATTATTGTTAGATTTTTCCATAGGTTTGTGTCCATTCCTCCACATGATTCAAATAAATGGGTGGAGTTTTTTTTTATCTGAGTTTTTACTATACAAACCTTTTCGTAAATTGAGAGGGATATTGCTCATGATAATGATACTATAGTAGCCAATTGGGAGTCGCTAAATTATAATCCTTGGTATGTTGAAATAGAATCACGTATAGAAAATGATGAACCTACAAGTGATTCAGAAATGTAAGATAATGGAGTTATTCAGGAAAATACCACAGAGCATGAATGAGAAATCATATCCAGGCTACACCATGGTTAGCACATGCAGGTTTTTGAAATAGACATTTTGGGAAGATGAGATATTGATAGAAACACAAATTTGTGTAGTTAATATCAAAGAGAAGAGAATACATCCAAAGATACTAATTTTATAGGTGAAATGAAGAAACATGGATGTCTCATGTATGATAAAATCCTGGAATGCATCAACTTTATAACTCTCAATGAGAAGAAATGTAAGGAAATTGACATTATTATGGCACACTACCATTGCAATCAGGTCGGAATGCCTTTGTTTATGATAATCCAAGGAATGACGAGAACATGAAAGTCTTATCTAATTGGTTCCATCAATCAATCTCTCTAGATGGCATCAATGCCAAGTCCTTCTCTTCTTTTGTTACCCGCACCAACTAGACTTGTAGCTTTCAATATAGGAGCCTCTACAATTTATTCAAAGTTGAGAATACCTATAAAATATTTTCCTCAGTTAGAGGGGACACAACTTACAAGTTTTCAAGAAGAAATGGCTCACATCATATATATATTTGATTGATGAAATGAGCTTCATTGGTCAAAACTTTCTATAAAATATAGATTGTCAACTCAGACAAGCATTCCCACAAGTGCTAACATAAGTTTTGTAGATATACATTTCATTGATGTTAATTACACTATTTATGTGAAATGGTATTTATTAATATAACCCATATACACTATCTTCATATGATATTGGTAGATGGTTTGAAAATAACTTATCGTGACTTTATTTTAGGTATATCTATTATTTTGGTTGGTTATCTGGGTTAGTTACCTCTAGTCAATGATAAATTGGCATATGTTAGCCATAGGCGGGCAAAGTTATGGTGGCAAGAATTCAAAATAGTAGTTACATTAGATAAAATATTTAGGCAAGATGGAGAAAACATTCATCGACAAAGATTTCATCAGCTTCTAACAAATCTAAGAGATATAGATCCAAAAATAGATGACTGGAACTTGCTTATGATGAGAACCCTTGTAAGGTTAGATGTTGCAACCAATGATGAGTTTGACAAGACAATGCATTTTTTCTCAAGAAATTAAAATGTTCATAACCATAACATGAGGATATCTTATTCTTTGAGGCATCTTGTTGCATGAAGTCTTGCAGCTAAGTCAAGGAATGGTAATACAATTTAATATTTCTCAGCTAACAAACTTGATCTATATTTTTTGTTCAATAAGGATTCAAGGGTGATGTTGACTACAAATCTTTGGATACAAGCTAGTCTTATCAATGGATTGTTGGGATATATCCAGAATATTGTGTATAAACTAAGAATTGCTTGTAATGAACCCTTTTTACCCCTAGACCGAAATTCCATCAGTTAGGCATAAATTAGGGAATCATCGAATAATTAACAACATATAACCATCACTATCATTAAAGTTAGAGGAAACTATTGAGTGATAAGCTAATGAACGTAGTCATATAGAAGATCTCTTCATATAGGGCACATGAATCTTTCTCCTTCCCTTACTATGATCATCATAAGATGGAAGACTCACAGTGCAAGGGCGCATGAAACAGACTACAAGCAGCTTCCCTGTGGGATAACCATCATGTGCCCGAAATTACTCCGCCTCTCCCTCCACAAACTCCCTATCCTAAGATATCGTAGTATGAGACGAGATATATCCCTATGTACTATAATTAGAGTAATCTAGATCATATTCCTAAATCATTATTATTTCCATATATATATAAGATTCATATATCGGTATATATCATTTAAGATTCATATATCTATATATCCCTTGTAATGTTCTCAATTGGTAGTTTACTAGATTTTCCCTAGAATTCACAATTAAGATTGCAATCAGAAATATCAATTCCCAATGATTAGTATATGACACTTTTGCATTTAAATCCAATTATATTAAGAACAATCTCATATATATATATATATATATATATATATATATATATATATATATATATATATATATATATATATAATTCAGATTTTATTGTTACTAATATATATATATAGAAAGATTAGATTAGATCCTTTAGAAATATATTATATTTATATTCCAAATAGATATCTTACATATATAGTTCATATTATTCTATGATAAAAATAAATATTTATATTCCATAATGATATTAGTACATAATTAATTATGACAAAGTTGAACCATATATTCTTGTCTTAACCAGTGAGAATACATATTAATTTGATATAATTTTCATTATTATAATTACTTATTAATTAATTAACATTAATATAATTCTCAGATATATATATTAATTACATATATTTATTTTATAACCAATTATATATATAGAATTACTTATTTACTAACATATTTAAGTTACATTTGTTTAACTATCTAATATGAATTAATTTCATAATAATATTAGTACATTTCAAAATATAAATAAATATATCATTGATTAAATAAACAAAATAAAGTTACATACCTTTTATAAGAGGGAAGATTCCTCTATTCTAATTTATTTGACCGAATGCCCTACTTTCCACGTGGGCTTACTCTTTTCCTTATTTCCTTAA
The DNA here is from genome assembly GCA_027943335.1 of Chamaecyparis obtusa. Taxonomy (NCBI): domain Eukaryota; kingdom Viridiplantae; phylum Streptophyta; class Pinopsida; order Cupressales; family Cupressaceae; genus Chamaecyparis; species Chamaecyparis obtusa. The sequence goes on along the minus strand of BSBK01000792.1, from coordinate 122,531 downwards.
TCTTTTGTTGAATTATCTCTTATTTTAGAAATGGAGATTCTTATTCCATTTTCTTTATATATCTTTTAGAATGCTCCGATTACTTCCTTATTTTTCTCCTTTATTTTCTCCTTCATTTTCTCCTATATTTTCTCCTATATATTCTCCTTCAATTTCTCCTCTATTATTTTCTCCCAAGTTTTCCAAATTCCTTCTTAATATTTCTTCTTTTTTCCCTCCGTGATATAATGTCTTTTCCCACTCAATATATATATATAAATATGAATAGTCACATCTTTTGAAATATAGTATTAGTATTAATAATTTACATTTGATTATTATAAAACTCTTTACGGGTGGTATTATTATTAATAGGCTTCTTTAATACTATTCATAGATTAATATTATATGTAGATTAGTATTATTAACTATTATATTGATTAAATTAATAGTTGATTATTAATTGATTAATATAATAATATTATTACTTAGATATTATCAATAAGGGAAATTAATATTATCTGAGTAATATTACTATATTCACAATATTTAACAATATCAATATCATTATCTCAATAATATATTATTATATATTATATTAATATTTTAATAATATATTATTAATAGTATATTTACTATTATTACTTTATTAACATTTGAGTTATGATTATTTTCTTTAACTTATTATTTTATATTATAATATTTTACTTCTATGATCATTATTTATTATTACTAGGTTCTATCCAATAAGGGGTCATGACATTGGTCCACCTAAACAACCAACATATGTCACAGTTGAATTCGATAATTATTCTAGAATATCATTTGATGACTATCATCCAAAATTAGTTCCAATAGCACCAATACAAAGGGTCATAACCTTTCAATCACCATTAAGGTTGGCATGGGTATTAACAATTTATACATCTCGGGGACTAACTCTTTCAAAAGCCACAATTGATATAGGTCCAATGGAGACAGCGGGATTGACATTTGTGGATGTATCTCATGTAAAGTCTCTAGAAGGCTTGAGAATAATGTCACTATTCACATATGACCACTATGAAAAAATGAAAAGTGGGAAACAACTTTCCAATAGAAAAGTAGAATAAATCAAACTCAAATGTCTTGAAAATCAATTATGTACTCTAATGATGTATTTTCAAATTTCTATTAAGAAAAACATTATTGATTATTCTCCTACTTTATGTCAAAATTGTGCTCAATTATTCTTAAGCCATAAATTAGTACATGATATTTGGAAATTATGTTCACTTTTGCTTCAATATGTATCAATAATCAAAATCATATCATGTTTTGATGCCCATATTTTCATTAATTTAAATAAAAAAAGTTCCACACATTAATGCATACTATTCCACTATAAGTAATATGTAAAGTTCCAAATTACAATGCAACATGGTTACTTAATTTTTTTTGGTTGTTAAAATGGTTTTTCTCACATTTCATCATACTAAGTCATCTATTATCTTATTCTAAATATTATTGATTTTAAATTTTTCCTGCTAATTAACTATACTTTTATTCTAATTATTTCTATCTATTGATGTTTTTAAAAAAGTTTGCAACATACCATTCGAGCTATGGCTTCCTCTGACAGAGAGTCAAACATCATTTTTATGAGCCCAACTACTTCAGTGGCCTCAAATGATTTCTTCGAGACTGAATTTGACAAGTGTGTATGAATAATTATAGACTTGTGCACAAATATAATCAAATTTGTTGAGAATGCAACGTTATCAATTGATTATGTTGAAGAAATCAAAATAATGCAGATGGAAGATGTCACAAAAATTTTGTGCAAGACATCTACAAAAGTAGATGTATTTTCGTCAATGAAGAAAGAAGTCTGCCACGATCATTATTCAAATAAAGGTTGCAATACCATATTAATTGTTGAAGAATATGTGATGTACTTACATCATTACTAAGAAATGTTTTGTATATAGTTCATTCTTATCTTGCTTTCACACTTCTTACTTCATCTAAATAGTTGTACTGGGACTTATATTTCCCCTTTCATCTATGTGATTTTCATGAACAAGAGAAAAATAATTTGTTTTCACTATTCAAGTGATAAATACAACTATACTTGCAAGGTTTTGCAACATGTTGTGTTGAACTTTATATTTCTAATATTGATAGATTTCAAAAATGTGTGCCATAAAAAGGATGCCTTCAATGGATGTGCCAAATAAATATGAAAAATTAATTACAAAGGACATCTCACAGATATGTTAGGCACTACATTTTGTATAAAGCTCATATGTTAATTCTAAGCATGATCCTAATCTAAATTATTATATTCATCCAAAGTATAACCATTATTTCAATAACATTAATGCAAATCATAAATTTGAATTAAACATACCATAATACTAACATTAAGTAACCATGGATGCTATCCTTCATGATAACCATAATTAGTGTTAACTAAAACTCTAAATTTAACCCTGACTCTATTACTAAGTACAATTGTAATCCTAACTCTAATACCTACACCACATCAATAATTCTAATCATAACTCTAATACTAATAAGTATGATATGGATCCTATCTCTAAACATTGCATGCCGTCTCTCATCACATCCCTTTTCAAACCTAATTCTCACATTGATTCTAACATTACATCTAACCCTAATCCTAATCAATATTATAAAACTATACCAAACCCTTACCATAACCAAACACTCCAACCCTACACCTAATTCTCACACTACCTATTATATTAATGTTTAATATAACACCTACATCCCATCTATAACCACGTCCCTAATCTTATTCTAACAGTCAACCAAATATTAACCTTAACCATAACACTACGTCTGATTTAAACCTAACTATAAATGTTACATCCTAACCCTTACCATGAGGTTAAACTAACTCTAACCCTAACCCTAACTTTAACATATAACTAATATACTAATAGTACACCTAACTCTAAACCGTCTTCCCCAACCCTAACTATACTAAGCGTTTACTAAAACATAATCTTTACCCTTAATGTTACACTAAATTTAATACACCACTAACTATAAGCATAAAATCCTATCCCAAACCACGACCTTAATCTCATCCTACCCATAACTCTTACCCCTTACCCTAACCCTGACCCTAATCCTAAACCTAATTATTCTTAATCTCATCCTACCCATAACTCTTACCCCTTACCCTAACCCTGACCCTAATCCTAAACCTAATTATTGTCATTAACATTATACTACGTGTAACTTTAACCTAATTTCTACCCTAACACCAACCTTAGCTATAATAATAACTCTAACCTTAATAGTAAAAGTAACACTAATGCTAACAATAACCTTAAAGGTAACCCAAACCAAAACACTAATCTTAATACTAACCATAATTATAATTGTAACCATTCACATAATAGTACTTCTAAGGTTAAACCCAAACCCTAATTGTAATCATAACCCTTCCATTTACCATAGATAAAATGGTAAACATAAATGTTATAGTAAACCTAAATATAATACTAATCCTAATTGTAAACATAGAATCATATCCCTAACCATGGCCTTAATCTCATCCTACCCCTAACACTGACCCCTCACCCTAATTGTAAGCCTAACCCTAACTCTAATTTGTTGTTGTTAACATTATACTACTCGTAACTTTAATTTGTTCAAATTAATTGTTACCATGTCCCTACCATTGATCCTAGGTTAAATGTGATACTTTGTGCTATGGAAAGCACCTTCATAGGGTTAGTTTCATCAAATAACTCAAAATAAGAATTAAATTACCACAACTAGCAATCTAAATAAGCAAGATAAATGACAAATGAGCACTCTATGGCTCTCTAATTAGGATGCTAATGAAAATCTCTCAGCAAGCTTCCATTAGTGACAGTCCTAATATGAGAAAATGTGATAAACAAAGCTAAAACAATTCATTCCAAAGGAAAATAGTTTAATTAGCTCCTAGATTTGCCTTTCTAGCTTAAAATTGCAAGAGGTTTGATGCTATTCAAATAATTATGGATGATAAATGCCTGATTTTAGCCTCGCTTTTATAGATTTTGGCAAGGGTAGGGGGTGGAGTTTATTTGATCATGGTTGGTTTAGGCTTAGGTCCATGGTTCCACCTTTGGAGACCATTTAGATATTCTATCCTCAAAGCTTGGGACAAGAGGACAAAATGGGTGGACAAGATTCTTTCTCCTTATGTGTGATGGAGATTCGATGTGAGCTTGATCCATGTGAGCTTGGTCCCCGAATCCTATTGGTTGATGTCTTTTCCTCCCATTTGGTGGTTAAGGGAAAATGGGATTTAATTAATTGAATTTAATTAATATGTTTAGCCATTTGTACCCCTTGAATGGGTTGATTTGATTTAAATGAACTATGCAATTAATTAGATTAATTGCACAATTTATTGATTTATCATGATTTATTTGATTTAAATTGATTTTATGGCTTTTGATTTTCAATTAAACTTTGATTATGGCTTAATTGCAATTTAGCTTTGATTTTAGCTTGATTTGATTTAATTTCTTTGATTTTTGCCTTAGTTGCTCACTTAATTGATCTTGTCCATTTTCAGGTGATTACAAATACTAATGATAATTCTAATGTTAAACCCTAACCCTAATCAGAACTATAACCCTTCCATTTACCCTAGGTAAAATGGTAAACATAACTATTATACTAACCCTAAATGTAACCATAATTGTAACACTAACCTTAACAAAATTAAAATCATAAAATGTCTTCAAGTTACACCATCTATGTAAAAATAATTAACAATGCCTAAAATAAAAATTAAAAATTAAAAATTAACTTCATAATTTAACACTAACCTTAACAAATTTAAAAGTCATAAAATGCCTTCAAGCTACGCCATCTATTTAAAAATAATTAACAATGCCTAAAATAATTAACATCACCTAAAATAAAAATTAATAATTAATAATAAAATTAATAATTTAACACTAACCTTAACAAAATTAAAAATCAGAAAATGTCTTCCATGTTGCATCATGACTTCTACTAGCTTATATATATATATATATATATATATATATATATATATATATATATATATATATATATATATATAGAGAGAGAGAGAGAGAGAGAGAGAGAGAGAGAGAGAAATCCTTCTCGAGGCACCTATTTCCATCAATCCTAACCCACATAAGATAAGATAAGATAAGATAAATTTATTAATGTCCAACAAGAGACCGACAAGGGTCTAAGGGACTGGAAATGTACAACAAAAGGAACAACGAACCAACAGACCACCAAACAGTGGTCGGGAAAGCAACCAAGAGCAAAAAAGAAAGAAGAGAACAAGAAACAAGAAGCAAGAAGCAAGAAGAACAAACACAAGTGAATAACTAAGGATCATTTTTAGGAAGAAAGAAGTCTAGCATTGAAGGATAATGATCCAAATGAGCAGGAACCCTGAGTCGTCGTTGTGAGTTGCTAGAGATGTGTCGCTGACAAGTAAAGGTGTTGCGTAGTCTCAATGTAATATATATATACATATACATATATATATATATATATATATATATATATATATATATATATATATATATATATATATATATATATATATATATATATATATATATATATTCATTATTGTTTAATTCATTTCATGTTATCTATCCTTTCTATTGTTTCCTTCTTGTTCATTTATAAATCACATACTTGTATATTTACAGTCTTGACCTAATGTTTCTTGTATTGTTTCCTTCATGTTCATTTAATTTTTAGTTTTCCTATCTTTCACTACCTATTTTGCATCCTCATGGTGTGTTTTGATTCCTTGACCTTAAATTCACTTTCACTTTCTATACTTTCTATATTATCCTTGCTATTCACCCCAAAGTATTTCATATAAAAAATTTGCCCACACATAACTGTGAAGAAAACAAAAAATTTCATAATTCTATTCAACCATCATTGTCACCTTGTATGCATAAATTTGTGTTGAATATGACATAACATAAATGTTACTCATAAAATATAATTATTTAGATTAATAATTATTGTTTTCTATGTTCTATACCATACTTCATGTTTCTTGTCACAACTTAGATTTATAATGTTATCCATTATGCAGATGACATAGGACAACTAACTATGATCCAATCCAGACAACAAACATGGACACAACTCAATGTCGATATTAATAATAGAGATTGACGCTATCAAATTGCCAATAATTATGAATATAATTGGGATAACTATTTTAAGGCCCATAAAAAACTAACAAGTCTAGGTCATATAGAAACCTACTCTCCAAATGATGTAGTCTCCTAGCATATATCCATGAAACTTCCCCTTTACCCCATGGAACAATTCCCCATACAGAATTCCTAATGGAGATCTTATATCCACAAATTCCAGCACAACAAGAATGGCTTGTGATTTATTCTCATCTTATTGACCATTTCTTTGTTGCTCCATATCCTTGTGATGATCTTCTGCTACCGACCACATGTTGTTTATATTCTAATTTATTCAAGGTCGTTCTAGAATCATGGAAGACCAACTATCTAAATAGATATTTCTTAGAAGACTATGGTCCACAACTTAGAGAGTGCTCATAAATTATTCATGGAAACATATCCTTTGAAGATTATTTGTGGACCAAATCCCATCTTGGGTTTTTTCCAAGGTATATATTAAAACTCAAACTTCTTGTGTTCCTAAATTTCCTTGTCATGTCTACACTCAATATATTATGTGGAAAAAACCTAGACCAACTACACCACCTCATCTAGCTGACCTAGAAGGTTTTGACCATGACTCACTACTAGTATAATTGTTATTTTTGTACATCTCTTACTATTTTTCCTCCTGACTATCATCTATACACCATATATTGTTTCCTATTTGTACTACATATCTATCTACGAAAGTAAACAAACAACATGTACATGCATCTGTCAACTAATAATAAAACCAAAAATGGTAATTGTACTTCCTATGTTCAAGAATCATGGTCACATTACACTAGTATTTCATTCAATTTGAAAATGCACAAAAGTTTGTCATTCAAGCATAGTTGTTCATATTGTTTTCCAAGCATCACTCTACAAAATGTCATGGTTAGTTGGTTCCATTTCACAGCTACATATTGTAGACTCTACTACAATTTTAGTATCATGTTGCAAATTAATAATCTTCCTCAACATCATCTTGACAATTGTTCCTCAAATTTTCAATGATTTTGTTTGTAACACATATATTGTTATTATTTTACTCTAGATGAGGAAGTCGGGCCATTTCAAGGAGGATCTTGCTCCAAAGAAAAGAGAAACAAAAAGGTCTCCCTCCCATAAAAGAGGTTTCCACTTCCTTCCAGACCTTGAAATCCCACCTCCTTTTCTGATAAATCCACAACCTCTTGAAAGAAATTCAGAGTCTGCTACATTAACAAAGGAGGATACTACAAAAGTGACAACACCTAAATTCACTATATAACAAAAGATTTGGTCTGCAACTGATATGGAAGGGGCACACAAATATATTTAGGAAAATGACATGTTGACAAGGGAAACATCAAATAAATGGTATATTCCAAAACCACACTCTCTAAATTATGGGGTGGTCCCATAACCACCTCCAAGAAAGGTCCCCCAACCATCCTCACCCTTGAAGAAGAAGAGAAGACTATAAACTTGAGGGCATAAGTAGATCATATATGTGAGAGAACACCCACCCCTTTCAAGGATGCAATGTCTGGTAAGTCATGGTGGTTAGGGTTTTGAGGCCCATCATCCAAAACTGACACTGCAGATAGTGGAAGGCCCTTACAAATACATAACAGTAAATCTGAGACCAGTTGTTATCTGTTCTTTCATGATACTTTGTCAAAAGTATACACTACAAATCCTTATGGACCTACTCGCATATGGAATTGTGATGAAAGCGGTGTATTGGTGGGTAGAAATAGGGCTATAAGGGTACTTTCTAAAAGAGGAATATGTAATGTCTACTACATAATTCCCAAGATTCATGAATGGATTACCATTATTTGTTGTGTGAATGCTTATGGGAAAACCATTCCAGGTTTCTACTTGTTCAAAGATAAGAAGTTGCAGAATTAGATTTCAAAATATGAACTGGATGCTTGCATGGCAACCCAAAAATATGCAAGGATGACTAAGGAACTCTTCCTTAATTGGTTACACCACTTTGTGCACTCTCTTCTAGGGGGTGTTTCACCCACCAATACGCACTTGTTGATATTTTTTTTGCAATCACAACCATCCAAGAGACATGGATTCTAGGTATTGACCTACTCACATTTTCGGCTCATACCTCACAAACTACAGCTCCTGGGTGTGAGTGTCTTTTCTTCATTCAAATCATACTTTAAATTAGAATGAGCATTATGGTTGGAAAGGTTCCCAAATGTTGAAATCAGAAAGCTAGAAATAGCAAAGATTGGCTAGAAAATCTTTGACAAGGGCATTGGTTGTGTCTAAAATTATAACAATATTCAAAAGGAGAGAGGTATGGCCCATCAATAATGATGTTCTCATGGCTCCTTATCATGGGCCTTGGGACCAAACCTATGCAAAACTAAAAATCTATCCAAGTGCAAGTCAGCTCGCATAACGACTAAGGAAAACATCCAGATTCTACCTCACCAAAATGTACACGAAAGAAAACAATTAGATCGAATAAGTCCCAAATGAATACAAGTGAGTCAATACACAAAATAGAAAGGAAATAACACAGACCAAAGATATGTGGGTGTCTCCCTAAAGTCATTCATCCATTACAATCCAATACAATTACAAGTCAACTCAATTGAGTGTCTAGAAACACAAAATCACCCAATAAAGAATGCTAAACGGACTTAGCATAGATCTTATTACAATGCAATCGAGCTCCAAGCTCTGCAAAATAAATCACTCCAAGTCTTCTCCAAGAGAATAAATTCGCCTCAACTCTGCTCCTTCACCGAAATACTTTTCCCTCCCAATCTCGCTCTCTAATTGATACCAAATGAATTAACAAGGAACTCATTACATAGAAGTGCCTCAAATGAAACGTCTAGACATAACCGTTGTGAAATGAGTCCAGACCCAAATCACCACTTTGTAATCAATGCAATATCTAATGCATTAACACATGCTAGCACCAACAACTATGATGAAGTCAGCCCGAGAACAATCTCCAAGGTAAGTGCAATGGCTAAGTCCATGCTACACAAGTCAGCCACAACTCTATGCCCAATGCACCCAACGTTCATATCTACTCATCCACCAAAGAAATTCAGCCCATTTGTAAATTAACCAGGTCACAAATATCTCAATTCAACTCTGCCAAGCTTCACTCAAGTCAGCCAGTCTGCTAAGAAATAATTCATGTCGACCCCGAATATAAAATCCAAGTCAGCTCTGAATCACCCCTCTGAAGTCACCTCAACAAAGTTGTACCTCCATATCGGCTAAGGAAAATCACCTCGATGAATCACTACAATTACCCAATAAGAAATATTTGGCACCTCTCCAAGTCACCCAACTCAGATAAAACAACTTTCCAAAATGACTCAAGGTCCAGCCCCATTACATCCTTCCCCACTAAACTAGTGGCGATGTCCTCGATGCCAACGCATCCCTAGACCAAAATGTCATGAGAGGTGATCCAAAATAGATCACTCAAGAAGAGTTGAGTTCCTTCGGCTAAGGAACCCAAGAAAATTCTCAACTACAAACTTTTGTTGATCACTCCAACTCCAATCTCCCTTCAAGCACTTCAACAATGAATCGACAATCTCAAAATAGCTCGCAAAGAAACCTTTGCAAAAGCTAATCAATTGTAGAAATCATCACAAGTCATGAACATCTTGGATCCACTCATGAAATCGAGTCCCATCCACTATATCTTCTTGGATCTAACTCTGATCAGGAAGCACTAAGTCTTCTGCATAAAGCAATCTATGCTACTCAAAATCCACTAAGGTAGTATGATCTCTTGCCAAAAAGACATCTTGTGTAAGACTCCAAGTATTCAATGTCATTGCCGAATCATCATCACTCAATGTAGGAATGAAACACATTGTCTTGGATCCAAAATCATGATGCAACTCCAACAAGGAGCAATGATCACCTCAGATCACCTCAAGAAGTCTTGACCCAAGATCAAGTCATATCAATCCATCTCAATAGCTACCAAATCAACGGATCTCTGCCAAGAACCCAATCACAAAGAAACATCACAAATCTTATCACAAACTCATTTTGAAGAGGCATCAAATGTATCATAAGTCACATCAAATGACTCGATCTGCAATCTAAGTCTCTTAGCTTGATTCACCAATACCAAGTTAAGCATCACCCTAGAATCAATCAACATTGTGATCTTGTCCCCTTCCAAGTATGCCTCAAAAAAGTACAACTCTAGCCGATTAGAAGCCTATGAAATCAATCTAGATCTAGGTGATAAATGCAAATTATTACTAGTACATTTGAGACCTTTTTCCAATGGCAAGTCATTAGAATCGGGATGGTTTACTATTGATATTATGACACCACCCGCCATCACAGTTTTGTAGTAAAAAGAAATGACGGCTATGATTGGCATCATAATTAAGATGACTACAGCCATCGCAAAAAGGGGGTTTCAACATAGTGAATACACCATCATGTCTATTTTTAGTCATCCCAATTTCGATGGGGAGACATCAGATGTAGTTAGTTTACCAACAGAAATATTGTATGTGAGATGTTTAGCCATCCTAATGTTTCAATGGATAACCATTGTTGGTAGATTGTTTACTGATGGAAATGTTGTACATGCGATGGTTTTTCATCAGAAGTTTCTAATAGATTGTCCTCTCTTTTCTAGTGACATCATAATTGCGATGAAATTCACAATTTATATATATATATATATATATATATATATATATATATATATTTGTTGATCAAGTTTGTATCGATTCAAAATGGTGTTCTTGCAGATCTGGTTCTAGCTAGTTGCATTACTTTTGGATCTTGATCGACTTGCAAGGTGGTTTGGTGAGTTGAGGTCTTTTATTCGTGCTCATGATTTAGTTATGTCATTCGGAGATGACTTTGCAGTAGATTTGGTAGATGATAAGAAGCTAGTGTGGCGATCAAAGATGCATTCTTCCTAATGTGTTTGTGGGATATATGTGGACCTGATTACATTTGGATTTGATTCAAGTGACTTCTTGACTTCTTTGGTCTAAATTGGATGTGCTTTGTTCCTATGGAGTGTAGCAGTGACTTGACTTGTAGAACTTGCACAATGGAAATTTGTAGATCACTATGGTGTCCGTGATGACTTCCGAGAAGTCTTCTTCTTGGTGAAAAAAGCTAAGAGACTTGGATTATAGAAATTGGTTCATTTGATGCGACTTATGAGACATTGGATGCCTCTTCATAGCGGGTTCATGGTGCGGTCTGTGGTGTTTCTTTGCGACTGGGTTCTTGGCAAAGATATGTTGAGATATGTTGATTTGGTAGCCATTGGGATGGATCGATATGACTTGATCTTGGGTCAAGACTTCTTGAGGTGAGCTAAAGTGATAATTGCTCCTCAAAGTGATTGATATTTCTGATAGATAGTCATCGATTTTAGTTTTTTCATTGGTTATTATTTGGTTTTCATCGTAATTACGATGGCTCACACTATTTTAAAAATATATATATATATATTTTTCATATGTTGATTAAGATCTTAAATTATTGAGTTCTCTTTATTTTGATAATAGTTTAACATTCTCTACTTAACAAGGCCAACCACGTGAAGGTGGAAGCTCATCTGGCCCCTACTAGGATCCTCTTATGACCCTTTACAACACTTTAAGACCTCTAAGATGTATTCTTAGGGATCGTAAAGGGTCATAAGGGGTCCTGGGACACAACATCTAAGAAACATAAATGTATGCATCATGGTCACAATTGTTTGGAGACACAACATAATTGAATTCTATACCCAGATGATGCAACACAACCACTACTCCTGTAGTTCCAAGTTGACACTACGGGATCCAAAAACCAAAGATAAGGAATCTATATATGGTTTTTGGATCCTGCAATGTCAACTTAGAATTGTAGGAGTGGTGGTTGTGTTGCATTTTCTGGGTATAGCATTCAATTATGTTGTGTCTCCAAACAATTGTTACCATGATGCCTACATTTATGTTTCTCAGCTATTGTGATACCTACATTTACATTTTGTAGCTATTGTGTTTATTTGCATGTTCTTTATGTGTTTGGCTTCTCTCCCTCGCATCAAAAATAAGATTTTCCCACTCTGAATTGAGAATGTACGTGCAAAACAAGCAAAATATGCATGGATAGAAGATGGAGCTGAGAAAACACAACATGTTTACATTTTTTTAATAGGTTAAAATTACAATGTTCATGATGGTCTATAACTTAAAATACGCAATTAAAGACCTCTATCAAAAATGCAACCTTGTTGTGTTTTTCAGCTCCACCTGATATCCTATTTATATGAATTGAGATTGCAAATTGAACCAAGCATCTCCTTCTGCATTTCTTGAAACCAACAGACTGTCACAGTTAACATCTAAAATCATTATTGAACTTTTGTTATTATTAAAAAGTACACTAGTCTCCTTTGTTTCTTGTACACCATCTCTATCGGCAAGTTTCTTCATGGATGGCCTCCACTTTCTTCCCCACTACAACTATAACCACTATTCATTCTCCTGCGGTCATTACTATCTTCTCTATTGATCAGACCTCCATTGCAATTTCTCTGATGAAAATTTCCAAATTCACTATTTGGTATTCCTTCATCTCCCCTCAACTCCATCACTTATGCTTACAAATCAAGTTCCAAGAATCAGAATGGCACGTCTCATCATCACAAATAATCCACCTTAAACAATTGATTAACCATTCTAGATAAGATGATGATTTAAGATTTTTTGTGAAGCTTCTAACTTGGTAGTTGCAATCAGCATTTGTATTACAAGTTTTGTTGTTGTTCAAGTAGTATGTTTTAGAAAAGAACCCATTGAACATTCTAATACTAATTTCTCCCAAAATATAAAATCCACTAAAATTTAGCGAAAACCCCTCCAACATTACAAAAGTGTATAAAAGGAAACTCAATGTTTCTAGTAGCGATACATAGATTTTTTGAGAAGAGAAGAAGAAACAATAATAGAAACAATACGCTTGGAGGGAGAAAACCCTATAGACTTACGACATACCTTTGTATGCAGCTCATTAACATTTCAAATGAAAGAATGAAATAAAACATGGAACTAAGCTCAAACACGTGTAAATAAACATTAGTCATTATCAAATAAACATCAGTCATTATCAAATAAGTTCCATAAATGAGAATCATTTTTTTTTGGCTTTTCACTTTTTTTTTGCTTCCCTATATTGTTGCAGAGGCATATTTGTTTCCACATCGTCATTTCTTCTCAGTCATGCATGTGATCTCACTATCCTTTATGAAGGTAGGTATAGGCACTGGAATCTAAATGAAGCCCTACATTTATGTCTCTATGAACACCTAGTGAATCACTATTGTGGCTGCATTTATGTCTCTATGAACACCTGGTGAATCACTGTTGTGACTGCATCATCCAAATATTACAACAACAACACCAGATGTTGTTGTTCCATCTATTGTTTCCATGGCATCATTTCCAAATGATGCATCCACAATAGTAACCCACCATGCCCATCAACACAAGGCAGACATGATCAAGCATAAACAATGGAGGGGACATTATCAAGGTCAAATTTCATTCCTTGAAATTTTATATTTGTACAATTATAAAATGTCACGCCTTGAAATTTTATAACATAGTTCCTTAGCATTTGATCTTCATATTACAGCCATGACTTGAGGTAGGCATTCAAGCTTTGTCTTCTCATTAACTCAATTTAACTTTGATGGCATTTGTTGATTTAATTGTGACACTAGCTTGGTTATAAACAAAAAAGAAAAGAAAAAGAAAGTGTCATTTGTAATTTTTGTTAATTCAAAGAGCTGTCATGAAGATGACACTACACTTTTGCATGGTGCGAAGAGGGCATTTGAGTTTGGTGTGCGCGAAGAGGCCGACATCATGTGGGAAGAGGGTACTAGCACTTGAGGTAGGCATTTGAGATTTGTCTTCTCATTAACTCAATTTCATTTTGATGGCATTTGTTGATTTAATGGCACAATATGAATGTTAATAGTGGCATTATTTACATCTTAGCATTTGGAATGCTTGATGACCCGTGAGCTTTGAGAGCTAGGGCATCGTTGCTATTACCTTCAAGGCATTGTGTGAACTATTTGATCTCTCTTTATTTGTTTTTCTATTGATATTCACTATGTGGTACTCCCTGTTTATGATCATTTCATGAGGAAATGTCTTGATGGCTCATGGGCTGCAAGCTAGGGCATCATGCATTTTTTATGAGCTCACTGTTTGAGCACCTCATGTCCCTATTTGATTGGCTGGTGCTTTTTTTATTAAATTGAGTTTACATCATATATTTAGTCTTAATAAATATCTTATAAAACAACATAAAACTAACCCAAAATACTTTATCTTAATAAAATCTTAATTAAACAATATTTAGTCTTAATAAAATCTTATAAAATAACATATATTGTGTGAAGTGTTTGATCTTTCTTTATTTGTTTTGTTGTTGATATTCACTAGCTTTGTGGTACTCCCCATTTATGATCATTTCATGAGGAAATGTCTTGATGGCTCACGGGTTGCAAGCTAGGGCATCATACATTGCTCATGAGCTCACTGTTTAATATTGGCATTGTTTACATCTTTTCATTTGGAATGCTTGATGACTCGCAAGCTTTGAGAGCTAGGGCATCATTGCTATTACCCTCAAGGCATTGTGTGAAGTGTTTGATCTCTCTTTATTTGTTTTTTTTATTGATATTCACTATGTGGTACTCCCCGTTTATGATCATTTCATGAGGAAATGTCTTGATGGTTTGCGGGCTGCAAGATAGGGCATCATGCATTGTTTATGAGCTCACTATTTGAGCACCGACCAATCAAATAGGGACATGATGTGCTGAAACAGTGAGCTCATAAACAATGCATGATTTCCTAGCTTGTAGCCCGTGAGCCATCAAGACATTTCCTCATAAAATGATCATAAACGGGGAGAACCACATAGTGAATATCAACAACAAAACAAATAAAGAGAGATCAAACACTTCACACAATATATGTTGTTCTATAAGATTTTATTAAGACTAAATATATTATTTTATTAATATTTTATTCAGATAAAGTATTTTGGGTTAGTTTTATGTTGTTTTATAAGATTTTATTAAGACTAAATATATGATGTAAACTCATAATTATACTTGATATATATACTTCAAAGGAGGAATTATGAAATATAGTTGTAGGTAGTTATCTCTTCTATAATGATGGATGAGTGAAAGGTAATGATCAATGAGGTTTCTGCTATTAGATCATACATTAATACACTTACTATTTTGAGTTTGAGCTTAGGCATCATGCAATGTTATTGTTGTCATTGCATGCTTGTTGTTGTTGTGCACCATATATTGTTTTATACACTGTTTATTTAATTGCAACCATAAGCTTGGCATTTGTAATGTATTTTCTATTATTGGATCAATTCTACGATGATGTTGAGGTTGTAGATGCATTGAATCACCACTACCATTCTATTTTTATAGCAGCAATATAACAAACAGAGCATCGTCCAATCAAATAGGGACATCAGTAAGACATTTAATGCATTATTACTTCATCATGATGATAAAAATTTCATTGGATCAAAGCACATAGAATGTGGTTAGATGCATTGAATCACCAATTCCATTCTTTTTTGATGAAGAGGAACTATGTTATAAAATTTCAAGGCATGAAATTTTATAACCGTACATATATTTTACAAGTATAACTGTACAATAGAAGAGAACCCACATGTCATGGTTGTTATTGGTCTATGAAAGGTTTTGGTTTTCCTTTCTCAATTGAGATGTCATCCTAAGATTCAAAAGAACCAAGGTAATAATAAGTCTTAAACATAAATGCATGATTGTGGATGCTCAAGTAGGAGTTGTGATGCAAAGGAAGAACACTTATATGGGTTTACCCACATAAGAATAATGGTTTCATTCATCTTTCTTTCAAGTGCTCTTGGGTACTTTCTTTGGCCTCTAGGCTTGGGCATTGTATAGGGGTTGAACCAAAATTACGAAGGCAATAAGGACACATAGAACAATAGGTTTGGGGACTTAGACTTATGTTCAATCCTTAGTAATGGTTTGGAGAACTAATTACTAGATGAGTGACTACAGTACCCTAGTTTGCATTATTAGATGATCTTGTTTAATTTGTGTTCATTTCATGCAAAGATACATGTAAAGGAAAATAAATTTTTGCATCTAAAGATTACATGTATATATATGAAAAATAACTTGTATTTACTATACAAGAAAAAAAAATTTAGAAGAAAATGCAAGAGTATAGGCATACATAAGAGGATGAACATAAATAATAAGGGTGCTAGACATTGCCTAAAGTGATGAATTTTTTACCCGGGTATGAATCTAGTGTGACCCTGTGTGATCCAGAACCTGCAAAGAAAAGAGAGATGGGGGTTAGATAAAAAATATCTAAGAAATGAATGGCATCCTATTATTGATCCTCATCTACAATTATACATGTGCATAGTCAAGCCATACACTTCTGAAAGAAAAACCATGCTATAGGCCATGTGCACTCAGAAGAATGTTGCAGAGAGTAAATGGCTGCATTTATGTCTGCATGAACACCTAGTGAGTCACTATCGTGACTACATCATTCAAACAATGCAACAAAAACACCAAATGTTGTTGTTTCATTTGGTGTTGTTGTGACATCATTTCCAAATGATGCACCCACAACAGTCACACACCATACCCATCAGCACAAGGCAGTCATGAGCAAGCATGAGTAAGCAATGGAAGGGGCATACCTCATCATCAAATCAGAGGAGAAAAGCACCAAATCTATATATTAAGGGAGGAGTACATCATGAATTTCAAGTAAAGCTCATAACATCACAACATGGTTGGAAGCCCCAAGGAGGCCCCATTGCATGCAGTGAGTAAGCTATATCAAAACAAAGAGGTACACAAATCTGCATCATCTACACATTAATGCTATGGCATGGAGTATATTTGAATCTATATTTTAAAGGATAAGTAACAAAGTTGCATGATGCTAGTGAAATTAACAAAGGTACAGATCTAATGAAGTAATGAAGCTACCCACATTCTATGTACTTTGAGCCAATGAAATTTTTATCATCATAATGAAGTAATAATGCATTAAATATCTTACTGATGTCCCTATTTGATTGGATGGTGCTCTATTTGTTATATTGCTGCTATAAAAATAGAATGGCAGTGGTGATTCAATGCATCTACAGCCTCAACAACATGGAGACATCAATCCAATAATAGAAAATACATTCCAAATGCCAAGCTCGCAGTCTCAATGAAATAAACAGTGTATAAAACAATATATGGTGCACAACAGCAGCAAGCATGTAATGACAACAATAACATTGCATGATGCCTGAGCTCAAATTCAAAATAGTAAGTGTATTAATGTATGATCTAACAGCAACAACCTCATTGATCATTACCTTTCACCCATCCATCATTA
The DNA here is from genome assembly GCA_027943335.1 of Chamaecyparis obtusa. Lineage (NCBI taxonomy): Eukaryota > Viridiplantae > Streptophyta > Pinopsida > Cupressales > Cupressaceae > Chamaecyparis > Chamaecyparis obtusa. The sequence continues at coordinate 104,860 of BSBK01000792.1, read as the reverse complement.
TAGAAGAGATAACTACCTACAACTATATTTCATAATTCCTCCTTTGAAGTATATATATATCAAGTATAATTATGAGTTTACATCATATATTTAGTCTTAATAAAATCTTATAAAACAACATAAAACTAACCCAAAATACTTTGTCTTAATAAAATCTTAATAAACAAATATATTTAGTCTTAATAAAATCTTATAAAACAACATACATTGTGTGAAGTGTTTGATCTCTCTTTATTTGTTTTGTTGTTGATATTCACTATGTGGTACTCCTCGTTTATGACCATTTCATGAGGAAATGTCTTGATGGCTCGCGGGCTGCAAGCTAGGGCATCATGTGTTGTTTATGAGCTCATTGTTTGAGCACCAGCCAATCAACTAGGAACATGAGGTGCTCAAACAGTGAGCTCATAAACAATGCATGATGCCCTAGCTTGTAGCCTGTGAGCCATCAAGATATTTCCTCATGAAATGATCATAAATGGGGAGTACCACATAGTGAATATCAACAACAAAAAAAATAAAGAGAGATCAAACACTTCACACATTGTCTTGAAGGTAATATAAATGATGCCCTAGCTCTCAAATCTTGCGGGTCATCAAGCATTCCAAATGAAAAGATGTAAACAATGCCAGTATTAAATAGTGAGCTCATGAACAATGTATGATGCCCTAGCTTGCAGCCCGCGAGCCATCAAGCATTTCCTCATGAAATGATCATAAACGGGGAGTACCACATAGTGAATATCAATAGAAAAACAAATAAAGATATATCAAACACTTCACACAATGCCTTGAAGGTAATAGCAACGATGCCCTAGCTCTCAAAGCTCATGGGTCATCAAGCATTCCAAATGAAAAGATGTAAACAATGCCAGTATTAAACAGTGAGCTCATGAACAATGTATGATGTCCTAGCTTGCAGCTCGCGAGCCATCAAGACATTTCCTCATGAAATGATCATAAATGGGTAGTACCACATAGCTAGTGAATATCAACAACAAAACAAATAAAGAGAGATCAAACACTTCACGCAATATATATTGTTTTATAAGATTTTATTAATACCAAATATATTGTTTTATTAAGATTTATTAAGACAAATTATTTTGGGTTAGTTTTATTTTGTTTTATAAGATATTTATTAAGACTAAATATATGATGTAAACTCAATATAACAAATAGAGCACCGGCCAATCAAATAGGGACATGAGGTGCTCAAATAGTGAGCTCATAAACAATGCATGATGCCCTAGCTTGCAGCCCGCGAGCCATCAAGACATTTCCTCATGAAATGATCATAAACAGGGAGTACCACATAGTGAATATCAACAACAAAACAAATAAAGAGAGATCAAACACTTCACACAATGCCTTGAAGGTAATAGCAATGATGCCCTAGCTATCAAAGCTTGTGGATCATCAAGCATTCCAAATGTTAAGATGTAAATAATGTCATCCAGACATGTGTACTGTGAGCTTTCCTGCAACAAATGGACTTGTGATGATTTTCACAATAGTACATGTGTTACAGGAAAGCTCAAAGTACTGCTTAGGAAAATATGAATGTTCATCACATGTCCATATCAAAGTTGATCAGAGAAGCTATATGCACAACAAAAAAAAAAAGAGAGATCAAACACTTCACACAATGTCTTGAAGGTAATAGAAATGATCAAACAGTTCAAAATAGGGACATTAGTAATCAAATAGGGACATCAAATAGGAACATCAGTAATAAAATAATACACTTACTATTTTGAATTTGAGCTCATAAAGATTAAGATATCCCTATTTTATTACTAATGTCCTTATTTACATCTTTTCATCAAATGACCCAAAAACATCAAGAATGGTCCTATATTGTCACTAATAGCCAACTTTTAGAAGAATATGAATGAATATGAAAACATACATAAGTGGATGAACATAAATAATGAAGGTACCAAACATTGTCTGAAGTAATGAAGTGTTGACCCAGGGTTCAATCCAGTATGCTCTTGTATGATCCAAAACCTGCAAGGAAGGAAAAGATGGGGTTAGATCCAAAGGATCTAAGCAATTCCTAGCACCCTATTACTGATCTTCATCTACAATTATGCATGTGCATATTCAAGCCATACACAGACTCAACAACATGGTAGCATTGATCCAATAATAGAAAATACATTACAAATGCCAAGCTCGCGGTCTCAATGAAATAAAATGTGTATAAAACAATATATGGTGCACACCAGCAGCAAGCATGCAATGATAGCAATAACATTGTATGATGCCTGAGCTCAAATTCAAAATAGTAAGTGTATTAATGTATGATCTATAGCAGCAACCTCATTGATCATTACCTTTGACTCCTCCATCATTATAGAAGAGATAACTACCTACAACTATATTTCATAATTCCTCCTTTGAAGTCATAGGTTAGTTTAACTATTGGACAATGAGTTGATATGAGTTTTGAATAGATTTGAATAAAAACTAAGAGTATTGAATTTTATTTGTTCCTATTGTTATTTCAAGGGAGAAGAAGGCTAAGACCTTTTCAGCGGATCAGGGTGGTGTATATAGCTTGTAAGTTTATAAGTTTGCACTTTTTTTGTTTGAGGCTTAATTATGCTATTTTTTAAATAGAAGGATTTTCTTTCTTATTTCAAATTCATTCCTTCATATGTCATACCTGATGCACAGTGAATTCATAGGAGTTTCAAACAGATTTGAAGAAAAATTAAGAGCATTCAATTTTAACTATTCTTATTGTGAATTTAGGGGAGAAGAAGGCTAAGATCTTTACAGTTGATCTTGTGTGGGAAAGGTAAAAAATTTGTGTGGGCTAACCTCCTTGTTCTATCAGCATCCTCTATGATTTTGGATGCTATATTTTCTTGAGTCTGGTTGGTGCCTTACTTTCCCCTCTTTGGTTCCATGCTTGCTTACATTAAGAGTTCATTTTGTCTCTGATTAGGGCACTATTTCTCCTTGACTGTATTCTTTTGGGGTTTGATCTATTGTAGTTGGTTTTTTTTTCTTTGAATCATTGTTTACAATTACTTTTGATGAAATATTTGTGTGAAGAACAAGAACAAAATGGTGAATGAGTGTATTTCACAAAGATAAACATGACACATTTTTTTGGGCTGATTGGGTTGGTCTGGTACCATTTACATGGCCTGGCCAGATATTAAATAGTGAGCTCATGAATAATGTATGATGCCCTAGCTTGCATCCCATGAGCCATCAAGACATTTTCTCATGAAATGATCATAAACGGGGAGTACCACATAGTGAATATCAACAACAAAACAAATAAAGAGAGATCAAACACTTCACATAATGCCTTAAAGGTAATAGAAATGATGCCCTAGCTCTCAAAGCTCGCAGGTCATCAAGCATTCCAAATGAAAAGATGTAAACAATGTCAATATTAAATAGTGAGCTCATGAACAATGTATGATGCCCTAGCTTGTAGCCTGTGAGCCATCAAGACATTTCCTCATGAAATGATCATAAACGGGGAGTACCACATAGTGAATATCAATAGCAAAACAAATAAAGAGAGATCAAACACTTCACTCAATGCCTTGAAGGTAATAGCAATGATGCCCTAGCTCTCAAACCTCACAGGTCATCAAGCATTCCAAATGAAAATATTTAAACAATGCCAGTATTCAATAGTGAGCTCATAAAAAATGTATGATGCCCTAGCTTGCAGCCCATGAGCCATCAAGACATTTCCTCATGAAATGATCATAAACAGGGAGTACCACATAGTGAATATCAACAGCAAAACAAATAAAGAGAGATCCAACACTTCACACAATGCCTTGAAGGTAATAGCAATGATGCCCTAGCTCTCAAAGCTCGCAAGTCATAGAGCATTCCAAATGCTAAGATGTAAACAATGCCACTAAAATTGAGTTAATGAGAAGACAAAGCTTGAATACCTACCTCAAGTGCCAATGCCCTCTTCCCACACAGTGTCGGCCTCTTTGTGCATGCCAAACTCGAATTCCCTCTTTTGGCCATGCAAAAGTGTAGTTCTATCTTCGCGGTAGCTCTTCAAATTCACAAATTACGACTGACACTTTCTTTTTATTTTTTTGTTTATAACCAAATGGGTGTCACAATTATGACATCATCATCGCTATTACGACACCATCGGGGGCACTTGAAAAAAAACACAAAAAACAAACACAAATTGTAGTGGCGTCACAAATTGGCATCGAAATTCGACCCCAAATGTTGTAGTGTGTTGATCACCAACGCTTCAACTCTCATCACTGACTCCTCTGCTAGCAACACTACATTGATCCATGCTCAATTTGGACATTCCCTCATAAAGTGATTGGGTTTCCCACACAAAAAGCAGTCATGGTTCCACTTCTTCTCTTTATCTTCATGCACAGGCTTAGATTCATCTGACTTTGGCTTCTTTCCTTTTCACTCTCCATTTCATATATCATCCTTTGGATGGAATCACTACCCATTATCAGATCTGGCTCCTCCAAACCCTAATGTTGCATCACCTTTGTAGTCAAGCAAACCATTAGCCACTGTGATTGGCTTAGCTAAAGTCTGCACCTTATGTCGCCTCACTTCCTTAGTTGCCCAAGGTTGTAGGTTCTTCATGAAGAGATAGAACTTCTTGAAGTCATTCAACTATGTACATTCCAAGTCTAGCACTCAGAATTCCTTCACATACTCACAAATCATGCTAGTGTGCCTCAGCTGGTCAAATCATTCCTAGGTAACCCAATCAGAATTACCAGGTCTGAACTGATCTTGGAGCATTGCCTTCAAATCAGCCCAAGTCTTAATCAATTTGACTTTTTGCCCAGCTCGCTCATTGGCCAAGTGAGTCTGCCACCACAACTACATACTACCAGTAAAACAAGAAGCAACCTTCTTGATCTTGAACTCATCGGACAAGTCAGAAACACTTGTCAAGAACTCCTCCACCTCCCAAAAGAATTTGTTAAAGGCTTTGTCATCATGATCTCCATCATAAGATTTGATATCCTTTGAAGCCTTCTTCCCTTGTGTTCCACCTTGCAACATCAAATGATGAAGAGATTGTCCCTCCTTCAATAATCTGACCTCCTCATGCAATGAATCCAACTTCTCGATTAGCCTTGAGATCACAACACATTTGAAATTAAAGGTGGAAAAGATGCTTGTGCAGTGAAAAACATGCTAAGCCTCTCTAGAGTTGATATTTCAAATGAAGATGTAGCAAAAAATGTAGCTCAAATCTGTCATTCTAATTCCAATTCACAAGTGGAGTATGATCATCTAGCAGAAAATGAAAAGGAAATCCTTGGCATGCCATTAGAGCGAATACCACCCACATGGTTGGAAGAAGATGCTATGAATCGAGGTTTGGACTTGCAAGGCCAAGAAGAAGATGGATCTTTCACTTTCCCTTCACCACCCACCACTATCATGCTAGAATTTGTGCATTAATATGTTGAATGTGTGCTAAGAATAGTGATATAGATGCATATCTGATACATGAAACATGTGAAGGTGGGAATTAGGAAGATGCAATTCTATTGTCACAAGTAAGAGAGATACTTGGTTCTTAACAAAAACATTGTCGACCAAATTCTTAAAGTTTCCTATTCACATTGTCAACCAAAAATAGGATAGGGGAGATGATAAAGGGATCTACTTGAGTTGGAAATACCAATTGTTAACATCTGATGATTACATGGAATTGTTGATGGAGTAGGAGCTAAGGAAGAAAGAACTAGGGGACATAAAAGAGAGGAAGAAATAGTTGAACATAGAAAAAGGGTTGTGCCCGAATTGGAAAAGGAAAAGAAGGATGAGGATAGAAAAGAAAAGGATATTATGTGTAAGGAAAAGGAAAGGATAAAAGAAGAAGAGAAGAAGGAAAAGGAGGAGAGACCAAATTTAGTGAAGGAAACAAAGGAACACAAGGTAGAGAAAAGGAGGCCCGAGGAGCAGTATAGGAATTTACAAAGAAAAAAAAGATGTTAAACAATCTACCCACTTGTAATTGGGTAATATAGGATTTGTAAATATCTACAATAACATCAAATATCTCAACCACAAAGAGATTGTTAAAGAAAATAGTATTCTCAATATCAAAATAGGAAAGGACACACAAGAATTGCATACATAAATTAAGATATCGAAATCAAATAACATAAAATCATATACAAACTCATTATTCTTCCTTTTTCTTTCTCCTTCTTATGTAATGTGGGCTCTCAGAATTGAGCTCAAGATCGTGCCAACATAGAACTCAAAACAATTGTGGTTCTCAAAACTAGAGATTTAGCTCTCTATTTATAAGAATTTTAGGGGTTTCAATCAAGAATCCATGATTAATGAGTTGATTGGTTTTGATTGAAGAGTTGAACATGGAGTGAGTGGTAGTTCAAATTAATTGATTAATTTTTTTAACCGGGTTGACTTGATAAGAGGAAAGAGTTAACTCAATGTGAGTAGGAGTTCAACTCTACTTGACTGCCTTGATTGGAGGATTGACTAATGAGAGGAAAGAGTTAAATCAAAGTGAGTAGGATTTCAACTTTTCTTGGTTGTCTTGATTGGAGGACTGGCTAAAATGGATTTAACTATTAATTGATTGTTGAGGGAGGAATTAACAATGTGGATTGAGTAGTTAGGAATTGAAATTGATGGGTGAACAGAAAGTTAGTATGAGTTAGCTTTGGAAGAATAAACCATGATTAAATAAATATAATAATTTATTTACTTAAACATGTGAGGATTATAAATAAATAACTACTTATTTATTTACGAGAGATGAATAATTAGTTTAATTAAATAAATATAATTTATTTAATTGTGAGAGGGATTTGATTTACTTATTACACAAATGTAATAATTAGAAAGGGGATATGAGTTAAATAATATATTTTATTTAATTAATTATAATGAGATAGAGTATAATTAAATAATGTTTAATTATTTAATTATATTATAGATGAATAATTGATGAAATATTTGCTTGGATATTTAATAATTAAGGTAATTAATTAAAATCACTTAATTATGAAATTAAAGAGAAATGATGATTTTGAATTTTGAATATAGTAGAATGACGCATATTGATTGAATGATAAAGACTATTTAACAATTTAGAAAGAATGTTAGTAATATCATTGTGTTAGAGCAATAAGCCATTTTTAAGTATCCACATTTTGCCCCTCTTTGATACAATGTTTTTTAGGCGTTGTTTCAAAGAATAATAAAAATTATGCCCTAGTATACCCAATGAGAACAATGTGATGGAGAGGTAAATGATAATTTGTAATAAGAAAATAAGAGGATTTTTTAGAAATTTACAATAACATCAATATCTCAACCACAAAGAGATTGTTAAAACAATTAGTATTCCCAATATCAAAGGAGGAAAGGAAACAAGAGAATTGCATACATAAATCAAGATATTGAAACCAAATAACATAAAAGCATACGCAAACCCATAATTGTTCTTTTGTTGTTCTCCTTCTCATGCAATGTTGGGCTCTCATAATTGCTCTCAAGATCATTCCAACATAATAATTCAAAGCAATTGTGATTCTCAAAATCAGAGATTTAGCTCTCTATATATAAGAATTTTAGGGGTTTCAATCAAGAATCCACGATTGACTGGTTGATTGGTTGTGATTGAAGAGTTGAGATCAGAATGAGTGGGAATTCAACTTATTTGATTGATTTGTTTAACAAGTTTGACTTGATGAGGGAAAAGAGTTAACTCAACATGAGTAGGAGTTCAACTCTTCTTGACTGCCTTGATTAAAGGATTGACTGATGAGAGGAAAGAGTTAACTCAAAGTGATTAGGAGTTCAACTCTTCTTGACTACCTTGATTGGAGGGATGATTGAAATGGATTGAATTGTTAACTGATTGTTGAGGGAGGAATTAACAATTTGGATTGATTAGTTAGGAATTGTAATTGATGGGTGAACTTAAAGTTAGTATGAGTTAGCTTTGGAAGAATCAATCATGATTAAATAGATAAAATAATGTATTTACTTGTACATGTGAGAATTATAAATAAATAATTACTTATTTATTTATGAGAGAGGAATAATTAGTTTAATTAAATAAATATAATTTATTTAATTATGAGATGGATTTGATTTAATTATTACACAAATGTAATAATTAGAAAGAGGGAATTTTTTTTAATTTTTTTTGGTAAAAGGCCAAAGCCAATATTTTATTAAGCAAATAATCAGATATACAAAAACCCCGCTTAATGCAGGCGTTGGTAGGGAAGAGCGAGGTAGAGAAACCCTCCAGCCTTACCTGGGACCGTAGTCCAAATTCTAATACATAATAATTTAAGAGGCATACCCTCCAAAATCAGATTCATGAGAGTTATATATTACAAATTTCATGAGCAGCTAGTCTATATCCTATTCGCAGTGATTCTTGTTTTGTGGATTCCTTCGTCCATTCGTCGGGGTTGGAATTCCTTCCTTCTTGGTCTTGTGCTTTTGTTTTTGTACAATTCCTTTCTTATGCTGTCAAACTTAATTCCTTTTGTGGGAAGCATTGTGACCGATACAGGGGTCACATCCGCAGTCATACTCCCTACTGAATGATAGCTCCTTAGGATGCCTCTTGATCCATTATTTCTTGAAATAACTGCACTTTTAGCTAAGACCCTTATTAGTATATTGTTACTATCCTAAGTACTACGAACTTACTAGAAAGAAAATAGTTGTTATGAGGTGCCTAAAATTTATATTTATTTTCTTAAAAGAAGTACATGTACCTGCATCATCTGGTAATGAACAAGCTTTGAGCTTAGCTGGTCTTGACCTGGACTATATCTAAAAAGACTAGCATCGAACTTATATGTAAAATACATCATTATGGATACCAGTTTACTAATTTTTAAATAATCAAGATTCTATACTTTAGTAAGAAATATGATGTTAACCAAGCTTGTAAAAAATAAATTAACCACTTCAGCTAAGCTAACTGCACCTGGTCGGTTGGCAGAGTTAAACAAAAAAAGTCTAAAACTTGTTAGAAGGTCATCATATATACAGAGCAATATCCTTATCCATGTTGTTTTGGCCTAATTTTGAGGCGCATTTAGAGAATCACAAACAGAGAACCTTAAAAGCACCACTATAATCCCTATATATTATATATATATTATAATGAGATAGAGTATAATTAAATAATATTTAATTATTTAATTATATTACAGATGAATAATTGATGAAATGTTTGATTAGATAATTAATAATTAAGGCAATTAATTAAAATTACTTAGTTATGAAATTAAAGGGAAATGATGATTTTGAATTTTGAATATAATAGAATGATTTATATTGATTGAATAATAGATATTATTTAACAATTTAGGAGGAATGTTAGTAATGTCATTGTGTTAGAGAAATAGGTCATTTTTAAGTGTCTATGCCACTCCCTACATGAACAATATAGCATAATGCAAGATATGACAAGCATAAACATCCCAAACTTTTCAACAGCTCATAATTATTCACCAACTTCACCATCTCTTATGTTTTTTGCTGCTCATAACTATACCCGAAGGGGTCCCAACATATGCTGGCAGAACAAGATATTGCAACCCAATACAAGTTGGAGTGAGTAGCAATCAAGGAACAACTGGGGATGAGAACATGGCTCCTGTTGCAGCCTCAGGGCATTGTCCACCTCACCAACAACTACTTTGCCTACTTGGTTTACCTAACTTTGGGATGGCTTTGGTTTCTAATTTATAGTGGAAAAAAAGAAGTGTGAAAACTATTAAACCTTTGGTAATTTGGTCTTTGGTTTTGTCATTGATGTCAATAAGGCATGTCAGATCTCTCAGTTAGTTATGGTGGTACACAAGATGAAAATTTAATGATCTTATGGAAGTTGATTAAAGTGACCAAAGGTGGTTAACATCATATTATTAATGTACCAATACATTTATTAAATCATTATTGAGGTGGTTGATAAATTATTAAGTATATAACACTTAATGTTGATTATGAGTGTTAAATCAGTTATAATTTCATAACTACCTAGTTTTGGTCTAAATGAATTTGAACATATTAAGTGTTAAACAAGGCCCAAACTATTATACCTTTTCGAAAAGGTAATAGGAAATTCTAAAATGGGTCATTGCTATTTTTGGATTTGAACATGTCTGTACAGGTCAAATGCTCTTTTGACCAAAGTAGTTTCTGGCAATTTTGACAATTATAAAAAAAGGCATTTATAAGTAGGGGATTCATTCCTCTAAACTTTAGTATAGGAAGTCTTGTAGTTTTTTTAAGGATTTGGAAGATATTCAAATTAGACCAGAAGGATTATATGTAGTCTACAAGACAACAAATTGAATGGTATAAACATTTATTTCAAATTTGATATTTATGGTTGAAGGAGTATATTAGAGGTTGAGAAGGGTTTATTCACTGATATTTTAATGGTTTAGATCATCCTTTAATCATATATTTTTATGACACATGAATATGCATTTGGATCTTTAATGTTTTGAAGGGAAACATGTTATTTATCTCTCAAGAAGTATAGCATTTTGAAGACCATTGATTAAACTCATCCTATTGAATTCAAATGTATCGATTTAAGTTTGATTACACATTTCATGATCTAATAAAGTAATTATTAGAAGGCTTGTATAATTTTTTGATGTAAAAGAATCAGTATGAGAGATAAGAAAAGAAGTGAATCCTACTTAATGTTTTCAACTTGGAGTTGAAATCTTATTTCATGATTTGTATTGTAACAGAGATGATCCTCTTATTTTATTTTTATTTATTCATTTTGGAAGTTGGTTCTTCTTGCATTCTTGAAGTTTGTGCTTCAGGTGTAAGGGATTGGTGTTCCTTGAGATAGGTGTCTCTAAAACAGGGTGTTGGCGCTTCCCAAAGTTGTAGCTCTAAAAGATTTTCCCAAGAGGCTAATAAAGTTTCAGATTCAAAGTACTTTTTTATCCTAAGGGGTTTTCCACTATAAATATTGTGTACCTTTTTCTTCTTTCATTTCTTGTTCATTTTTCATAACTTTATGTTATAATTATAAAAGTTGAAAAGACCAAGTTTTATGTAACCACTGATTCACTCCCCCCTCCACCCTCACAATGGTGTTTGTATTTCAACAAAAAATGTTAGGAGTATATGGATCTAACATAAATTTAGTTTCCAAGTATGTCCTTTTTGTAAAACTTATATGTCAATGCAATCTACAACATGTAATAGGATGATTGAGCCAAGATGTAAATAACAATATTAAGTAAATTTCAATGCAACAAGACTAGTTTTCATAATTTGAAGGATTGGGTTTTCAATTGACATATATAGGGGAGAGAAGCAAGAACATATGAACCCTAACTTTGGAGTTTTGTGTAGGTCATCACATGGTCCCTATTGGAGCCTCAAATTTTGGATAATTTTAAGGATCAAAATAATGTTAGATTGTCATGAATAGTCCTCTCCTATAGCTAATTTTAGTCATCATCAAGATTTTGTATTTGATCAAAGGTTGAAGCTACTAAGGTTTTCTTTAAAAAAATCTCATCACACATGTGAACAGTGGTTTGATCTCAACACACATATAGTAGAAATATATACCATTACCTTTAGAATACCCAAGAAACCATTATCCATAAGCCACCATGAAGTCTATGTATTTAGGGTCCAAATTGCTAAAGTACTTTTGCATGTCAAAAAATATACCATTGTGATATTATAAAATATCCCAATAATCAAAATCATCCTTGTTTTATCACATTTTTTGTTGTATTGCAGATGTAAAAAATGTGTGCAGCAAAGTAGCGAAGTCATCACTATTTTGTAGGACTTATAACACTATGACACGAAGTGGTGAAATATTTTTATTTCATGAGGGTGGAAATAACCATTTGCAAAGTGGCAAAGACTTTCCACTATTTTTCTAGAGGAAGAAAGTGAGTTGGCGATTTAGCGAAAGGTCAATTTAAATGAAAAGGTCACTACTTTACTGGAGATAACAAAATACACATGAGAATTCATGATTCACATTAATGTGAAGGAGCTCAAACTTTTAAGAGGTGGTAGATGATTTTAATTAATATGAATCTGCAAAGTTTCATTTAAGTGTTGTAGTTAGAGAGAACTTTGTTCAATGATGCAAAAGTAGAGCTAGCATTGGGATCTAAAAGAAACTTGGATGACATTCAAGGGAGGTCACATCAAAGGTCTTGTGGAGTAGAAAATTGAGTACAAGGAAATGGTTCCTAGGATCATTTCTCATCTTAAAGAAAATAAGGATTTGAACATTTAAAATGTTAATATGTTTCTAGATAAGGCAATTGTTCTTGACAACATGTTTTCCAAATTTGTACTAGAGGTCTGTGCCATCACCAATAAGAAATGGAAAGATCATATGTGCGTTATGGTAGATATACTTCATTGAAACTTGTTGATGCATCTACAAATAATAGAATGGGTGGAAGAATACTTGTGGCCTACAAAAAATTCTCTGAGAGAAGAGCATGTGCTCGAAGAAAAGGAGCAGGTTGGCAAGGAGATGCATGAGGATTGAAACTTGGTAGTTACATATTCTATTATCTTATTGCATTGTTTATTTGAGTTATGTTTTATGTTTTCCTTGAAATTCATTAGGATTTAATCTTGATATTAGTTATAGTTATGAAAAGACACTATTGAAAATGGTCTAAAACTTGTCACTTCTCCTCATTTTGTATAAATGAGAAACCAAGACCATAGTTTAGCATCATCAAAAGAATAAGTAAGGCATATAATATATGGATTACAAAATCATGTACTCATTTGGACAAAATTAATGTAAAGACTCAGTTCATTCTCTACTATTGTGGTTTGGATAAGTTTCTTTTAAACTAGTTCTCTATGATTTTTAATCCAAAGTAATTGAAAGCTATTTTAAATTCTTGTGTAAAGGAATCATATATTCTCACATTAATTTGACTATCAAGGATCATTAGATAAGTTTTTATCCTAGTGCTTCTTGTCTGATTGGCTTGATAAAGTAGAAGTTAAAAATAATTGGACTAATTAGTGTGATATATATTTAATCTTCTTCCACTAAGGATTAAATAGTTGACAGATTTATCTAAGGTGTGGATTTAAACATTGTCTCTCAGATTTATACATAAAGGTTTGAAGGAAGGTGACTCTATTGCCCAATAAGGATAAGGGACTAGTCTTACACAAAAAACAATATTCAGAACAAAACAATAGGGATGTTAAGTAAGAAATAAAAAATAAGATAAGAGATAAGTAGTAGAAATAAGAATCAGTTAGTATTTAAAGGAAAATAAATCAACAAATTTAAATAAGTCAAGTAATTAATCAGTAAGACAATTTATTTCAAAGATATAATCCATTTGAGATAAATTATGGAAGTAGAATGCATTTGATTTTCTATAAAAGGCATCAACTAGAAGAATCGGATGGTGAAAAGGGTTATCCACCTAGGTCCTACAAATCCTAAAGAGAAAGGGAGTAAAACCATAATCTAATTGATCTAGTTCATTGACCAAGTCACTTGGAGGATTTGAGCATATATTTAGCCATACTCTTATAATTTTCCAATCTGTTAATTTGGGAATCAACATATTGGAGACTCTACTAGGGAGTTGAGTAAAGAGATTATCCAAAACCTTTGGATATATCAGAAGTGTACTCTAGTAGAGGTAAGAACTCAAAAAACTAGAAAATATATTCCTTGTATAGATGTGGTGACTCTAATAAAGAAGATCAAGATAGTATATGAATAAAAAAGTGATATTTGAATCCAAAAGAGCAAGTTATAGACATTTAAGTTTGAATTTCTCTAAAGCTCATCTTTGTATGTGGGGTAGAAGGTCATTGATACAAGGACACCCCACTAATCACACAAAGTTACAACATAAGAAAAGAAGTAAATAAACCAAAGAAAAATCCAAAGATATCAACCCTAAAAATAATTCAATGGGGTTTGATGGATACAAAAGATTCCATGATAGAGAAATAAATACCTCTAGATTCTAGTATGATGAAAATGGACTCCCCATAATTGTTGAACCAAATTCAAATATGGTTTCTGTGGAGGAAATGAATTTAACTCAAGCCAACAGGGCTTACAATTATATAAGTGAGAGAAATCATTGGGAAGAAAATCAGCACCAAACTAGTAGACTAATAAGTCTAAATAATTTTCCCGATATCAATACTCCATCAAGAAAAAGTTCAAGAGAAGTCCATGTAGATGAACCTAAACTGGATGAATAGGAAGAATGCACTAAGAAGGTGCAGGAATATATGAAATGTATATGTAATGCCACCCAAAAGGTCAAAGTAGTAAAAAATGTTCAGATAGTAGAAAAGGCTTTAAAAGTTATCTTAAATGTATTTACACTAGTTGATCAAGATGAAAATGAAGATGATAAAAATAATGTTCATCTAGAACATAATTCCCAAGGATCTGAGAGAAATAGAGATGCACATACCAAGAAGCCAAGAAAATAAAACAAATCTTCTCCTAGGTATAGTCCACCCCATAGAAAAGTGGTAACCAAAATTTCAATAAGAGCCATTTTAATCCTTTGTATGACCAAAATAATACATATTCTAGAAGGAATAAGTATCAGTATAATTCTAATGGGAATTCTCAGCAAGGCCATCATCAAAAGGGTCAACCATACAATTTAGGCTACCAAGCCCAGTATCAGCAAGGTCCCTTTAATAATCAACACAATAATACCATGAGAAAAAATCAATATAACCACCATAACCAAGAGAAGTAGCATAGGAAGAATATTCAAAAGAGGACCAATGAACATAGAAATATATAGAAATTTGGACTTCACTAGAATAATAGGCTACCCTAATGAAATTACAAGTGAATTAAGGAATGTCATTCCTAAATTTAGTGGTAGTAGTGTTGAAAAAGGGGAAGATCATGTCAAATCATTTGAAGACACTATGGTCAACCATGATGTATAAGATGAAGATGTGTACATGAAACTCTTCATCCAATCCTTGATTTATGATGTGAAGGAATGGTATAAAGGACTTCCAGATGCCTCAATTGGTGGATGATCATAATTCTTAAATATCTTTTTAGAAGAATTTGGTGATCATAATGATCCTACTTTGTCATTGCATGAATTCACAAGTGTGAAGAAGGGGTACAACAAGTCAATGGTTGAATTCAACAAAAGATTTCAAAAGCTATTAAATAGGGTCCTGAAAGACATGAGGCATGTTGATCAATTATGTATGGGATTCTATATGGATGCATATGGAAACAAAACTAACTATGAAATTAGATCTCAAAAACTGACTACTTTGCATGAGGTGTGTAAAACAACCATCACTATTGGGAATAATAGAAAGGTAGTAGGAAAAGTTGGAAAGATATATGATGTTAGATTGCATAATCCCAAAGCACCAAAATAGAATAAAGAAGAGGATAAGTTTGAAAAGTTCATGAGTATGTTAAATGATTTATCACTACAAGTTTCTAAGGGAGATAGACCTCAGTTTCACAGAAATGATAGCCCAAGGTTGCATGATATTCCATATAGCACAAATTGGAAAGATGGAAAACCAAAAGTCCTCAAGAAAAACTCCAATAGGGATCCACATGATCCACATAATAGAGATAATCACATGGTAGAAGAAATTCCATGATGTATGTCATATAATTTACCACTCACCACTACAGTGTGTTATTTATCAGAGCTTGCAGGAGGAAGAAATAGCATATGATGGATATAAGCTTGACCAATCAAACAATACACTGTCAATTGAGCCCTTTATTGGAGATGATGATTATGATTTGTCAAAGGATGGCTATGAAATTGATGTAAATTCTTAAAGGCACAACCACTAAATTTACATGCAACAGGTGTTTTCAAATTAGAAAGAGGAGGATATTCCAAAACTAAGAAGGCCTATAGAGGAGGGAAGAAAATCTATGACCATTGTAGTTGTATTCTAGGCTAGGAGTAACTACAACCTAATAAATAGAGTTGTAAACCTAGATCAAGGGAAACCTATTGTATTGTTTATAAAAGAGAGTAATCCAAAGAAAAAGGGGCAAGTCAACACAACCAACAAGCAGCCAGAGAAAACCATAGCTAGACCAAGAGATGATAGTACTTGTAGACACCCAAATCTGAACACAAATAATTAATTTAATTAGTTAATCATCTTCTATAGTCCTAGGTAAGTTAACCTAATTAATTTATCTAATTCCCTTGATCTTATTTATTAAATGAACTTAGTGATTTTTCTAATAAAATGATTGAAACCTATTCTTATATAGTCCTTATATCAATTAAATAACTAGTCCATTTAATTAATGCCCTCATCTTCCAACCATCCTAGGTGAATTATTTGATCCAATTTATCTAATATCCAATCCCATTTAACTAAATAGATCCATGTATTTAATTAAATTAATTTTCTTCTATTTTGAATTAAAATTAATTTAAAATTCACCAAATTTCCCCCCACTTACCAAACCCTGGCCTATCCACTCACCTTCTAACTAACCCATGTCCCTAAGTCTAACCCATAAATACATGTGCACATTCCTAAAATAAGAATTAGGAAATGAAAGGAAAATTCAATTAATTTGCCACTTTCCCTCCAAATCCAAAGGATGAAGGAATTAAAGCCTTGGGGTTAGAGGCCATTTATGGCAAGTTAACTGACTCAACCCCCAACCACTTCTCCTAAATTTTAGGATCTCTACCTCCCAAAGAGATAAGAAGAAAAATATATCTCATTTCAATCTCTCACTCATTCCATTCACATCCATTATAAAAAAACTCACAAATCATTCACTCTCCCACATTGAATCATTTTCCCCATTTTTCATCATGGAAGCTCATTTATGCATTTTGCAGAACCCTTCACACTTGTGAAAATATTGAAGGTATACCCATTATCCTTGGAAGCTTGAGCAAGAAATGGAGTATTCCATTACTATTATGATGCTGAAATTGCGAGCACACATTCAATCATACAATTGTGGACAAATTTTTGCAACAAATTGTTTGCATACTTGTTGATTTTGTTCTCTTTCTTTCTATTCATGTATGTTGTTTGAACTTATGTTCTAACTATTTTTTACCAGTTATTTGTATTCCTTTGGTACACATTTACTTGCACACATTCTTGCACACCCAGTGGGACCCACTTCACGAGTTCAAAACTAACGATTTTGGTATTTTTAGTGTGTTTTGAAACTTGAAATTTTTAGAGTTATTTACACGTGCTTCACTAGATACACCTCAAAAATTTTACTCACATTAGCAGAATTATCAAAAACCTCAAAAACACCTTTTCACAAAAAAGTGGATACACTCTATGATTCACTAGATACGCTTCGTAGAACAACAAATACACAATGTAGATCAGCAAATACACCTGGACTAAAAATTTTGTTGTTATCTTTAATATTCATATTTTCATTTTTAGAGAACCAAATACGTCGAAGCACATCCGCATTTCTAAAATAGAAAATACACCAAAGGTAATTTTTTATGTTTAGAAAGTTTTCATGATCTATCAAAATTGCTTGTTTTAGTAGACACACTCTGAAAATTACCAGATACACTCTATAGAATAGTAGATGCACTCTGACATTCAACAGATAAGCCATTTCATGCATTTTTTAGATTTGTTTTGATACATCTTTTTTTCTAATCTACCAACTTTGTGTGTTCGTGTGCAATATCATTGCAAAAGAAGACTACCTATGCTTGTCAAAGACCCTATAAATGTTAATGAGTGTGCTTGCAAGACCTCCAAAGAGAAGGGGATTTGATTTTGAAACCAATTGTATTAATCAATAAATTGTGTAATTGTTTAGTGTAAAAATGTTTTGTTTGGTGCTTAAAAGGAACAATCATTGTTTGATATGTTTGGTTTGATAGGCACATTTTTGTAATCCAAAAAGAGAGAATCAATGTATCCTCTCCCCTCTCCTTCATGGACCTTGGATGAAGAAAAATTCATTATACCTTGTTTAGAGGACCTACCTTCTGGGTAGCCCATAAGGCTAAGTGAAAGGCATTATCCAAGCGATAATAGGATTAAGGCCGAGCCATTCTAAATAGCTATATAAAATTAGTGGGGCCAAAAAGACACACTACAGGTAATTGCATACCTATGTTAAACTCCATAGTACCTTTATTCTACAAGAAGGAGGCATCTTAGTAATAGGGAGAGAGAACACATGTCTTCTTGAACGAGAAGCCAGATTAAACACTTTGTTGTAGTTTTCCAAAATTCTTCTATTTGTTGATGCTAGGTGTTCCCAAAGACATCCTACGTTTATGTGGCTCTTAGTAGAGATAGTGGTTCCTTGGGAGTTGATGACCCTTGGAATTTAAAGTTTGGTGTGCCAAAGAAGTGGGTGCACAAAGGAGGAAGTATGTGCCCCCAAGCTTCTAGGTTGTTTGCTTCGAGTAAGAACAGTTGGATTTATCCAAGTGGGAATTCAATAAATATTATCCTTAATCCTAAGTTGTATGCATTCTTGGTAACCTATCTACCTTTTGTGCTTCTTGTGTGTGCATCACATATCCTTTTCAAAAGGAATTTAGTTCAACTTTGTGTCAGTTCAAGCCTAGTTTCTCATATACGCACTGATTTTAGGTGGATGTGCAACATTCATTGGCAGATTTGAACATACTTAGTGTAGTCACTATTCAACCATTTAGTGAATTTGCATAATTGTTCAGTGGATTTTCCATCTAATTCAATAGATACACTCTATAAAACAATAGATACACCAATTTTTTCATCCTACAGATACGCTTACTAAACCAAATAAAGTCAAGTCAAAAGCCCATTTTAAATTTTTTTGCGGATTTTCCAATTATTTCACCAAATACACATGATAATCCTATAGATATGCTTTGTCAATCCTAAGAAGTGCATCATATACTCTTGTAGAAGTTTTTTTCCTTATCTACCAGATAGGACCTTGCTATCAAAGTCTTTTCATAATCATCATAATCCTACAAATTTGCCAATTTGCAAAAGCGCCCTTGTTAACTTTATGAAGTACCATTATACAAATATCTTTTGTTATCCCTCAGATATGATCCAGTTATAAAAAATGTGTCATAATCACAAAAATCCTATAGATTTTTCAATTCAAAAAGTGTCCTTATTAACTATCTGAGACAATCATTGCACAGATACGTTTTGTTATCTACCAAATGTGACTATGTTTTCAAAACCTTAAGCTAGAAGTATCACAAGTTTGATAGTTCACCAATCCACATATACACTTTGTGTTTCACTAGATTCAACAAACTGTAGATATGCTCTGTAATTCCCCAAATATGTGATTTAGCATGTACACTTTGTGTTTCCCCAGATATGTCATTCCATAGACATGCCTAATTTGGGTCAATTTTTTGTTCCAACAAATACGTCCTATCTTTCAACATATTTTCTCTACACTTATGTGGATTTACCTTGCCTACACTATCCACAAGATTTTTTTTAACAACATCAATAGTTGATCCATGAATACTTTATTTGCAAACAATTCTTTCCTCCTTTTGTAGAATTACATTTAGGTTTCACATCATCCATATCCTTCATATTGCATAGTCATAGTAGGTTCAGGTCTCATCATACTATCTGAATCAAATACAAGGTCATCATCAACCAAATCAATTCCCTATTTGTGCTTGGTCTCGTATCCTTGAGTTACCACATCTATGTCTATCCCACAGTTCACTTTTAGACTAGTCTTGTCTAAAGTATCTCATCCATCATCATTACCATATCACCTTGATCTAGAGGTTTTGTTTACTTCAACTATCATCTTGCCTAGGACCATTATTTTTTCTTGCAGTTATTATCCCATCCATGAAAATCAACAGCAAATGTTTCAACTCATGCCTAAGTATCTAGTAATCCTTAGTGCATCATATTCCACATCTTGTATTTGTCAATTTGTACCACCTAGCTTTATTCATTCTTAGAACATATCTTTCATATATCATTCATCATCTCTCATACATTATAGGGCATACATTGCATTCCATTGCAAAATCATTCAAAGAGGAGAAAGGGAATGGATCTAATCTTCCCACTAATCCTTTAATTGGCTCTTTGCCTTATCCTAATAGTGGTATGGTCCCCTTTGATCCTCTTAATCAAGTTCTAATTAAAGATATATTGGTTGACCAACTTGAGGTCCCTACTATGGATACCATGGAAGCCTTCATAAATCAACCAGGTTATGCATCCATGGTTAGTTCCATGATAAGCTAGAATCACAACACCATTATTGTTAACTTTGCATGATAAGGTACACATATCCCACTAGAACTTGCACCATTTGTTCAAAATCCCTATTTTCATGTCTCATCTAGGGCATGGAATTTTGTGGTACAACTCCCAGATCTTGGTATGGTGTCCACCTAGCTGATTGTATCCATACCATGATCTGTCCAACCTTCTAGCACACAATCTATTTTCCACACCATGACACAATAGACTCCCTCTTCACTTGTTGGGGATGCACCTGTTAACCCATTGCAAGCATCCCCATCTCAAACATCCCAGCAAGCGTCCACTTAAGCTACCACACAAGTGTCACTACCCCTTGTTATTACTCTAGTAAAATAATAACAGTCATTTGTCACCCAAGTATCACATCCACCTCTCATCTTGCAAACATCCCCATCCCAAACATCCCAGCAAGCATCCACCCAAGCTGGCTCACAAGCGTCACTACCCCTATTATTTGATGCAGCCAAAATTCCTTTAACAATTAACAAAAACATATGAGAGAAAAATAACATAGAAGATTTTTTAGAATTTCAATCTTTCTTTATTATTTCAACTACTATGATGTTGCAATGAGATAAAACACTAATTTAAGTACAAATCTGAAATTACCTTTTTTGGTAGTTTTTTCATAAAACCTATTTTTTACCATTTTTTATAATTTTTAAAACAACTCAAAAAAAAAGCCAAATTTTTCCGTGAAGCTTCCCAAAACTAAGATAAGACAAACTACCAACTAACCTTTAAAATTGGAAATAATATTTTGAAGTTATTAAAAAAAACATCTCTAAAAAACTAAAATCTTAAAAAAAATACTAAAATCACCTGCATCATTCTCCTCTGGTTGGAAAGAATGCAACTCCTACAAGTTATTTTTGAATGCATGTTTCTTGTTTATATCTAATCCTTCCCATTATAACATATATCTATTGTGTTGACCCGGAGAAGAGAAAATTGAAGCCCTCTTGAATTTAAGTCTACTCCTTTTTCCTAGTCTTCCAATTCTTTGGCAATTTGTCCTTCATCTTTGCAACTATCCCTAGATCCTTCTTCCCCTTCTTTTTCTTAAACAATCTCCTGTTTAGCACTATCTCAACATTTAGGCTCCAAAATTCTATTTCTTGTGCATATACCTTAATAGCATCATCATTTATTGCTTCATTATATAATATATCATTATATTCTCCATTACCACATTTTCATAATACTCTTGCAAATATATATATGCTTCATTCACAAACAAATCAACAACATCTTCACTAGCAACCTTATTATCAACAGGAATTTCCACTTGCTTGATTTGAACATCAAAATTAAATAATTGAAAATGACAGGAAGACTCATCTGCAACTATGTTTACCTTGTCTTCTTCAATTCATGATGTCAAAACAGTCATAGGCATACTCACCATTTCATTTTCTACCTCTTCCTCTATTATTTTTGTCCTTTCTTTCATTTTCCTCTTTTGAATAATCTTTCTAACGGACCATGTGATCTTCTTCTTAACTGGTAGGTGTCATTTTTGTATCTCTAGGGAAAATCTTGTTGCCAATTATTTTAAGCCTTGATCCAACCTTTGTAGCTCCTACTTAAAATGTTCTAAAATTGCCTTATCATCTTCCTTCTTCTTCACACTTGTGTCTTTCCTCTTCTCTTGTTTGTCTTGTTTCTTCTTTAGTGAGCCCTCACTCTACAAGCACCTCTTCAACAAATCCATCTTTTCAAGCAAGTCCCTTTAACCTTGCTTCCACTTTGTCTTTGCCTCCTCTAGGTATTTTCTCTTCTCTACTTAGTCTTTTGGCATCCAACTTCTCTATTCAACCTACACAAACACCAAACTCTGTTGTCTAAACCTTTTGAGCTCTGATACCAAATTATGCAGCCAAAATGCCTTTAACAATTAACAGAAACATAAGAGAGAAGAATAATATAGAATATTTTTTAGAATTTCAATCTTTCTTTATTATTCTTCTAACTACTTTGTTGCTGCAATGAGAGAAAACACTAATTTAAGTACAAATTTGAAATTACCTTTTTTGGCAATTTTTTTCATAAAAACTATTTCTTGTCATTTTTGGCAATTTTTAAAACAACTTGAAAAAAGTTAAATTTTTTCATGAAGCTTCCCAAAACTAAGATAAGACAAACTGCCAACTAACCTTCGAAATTGGAAATAACATTTCAAAGTCATTAAAGAAAACAACTTTAATAAAAATAAATAAAAAACCACTAAAAGCTCCGACATCATTATTACTCAAGTGCAATAGAAATAATTGTAATTCACTATGAGAATTCCACCTACATGATCTATGAATTAAATACTTGTGCCACAATCCCTTGCATTTACTATGTCATTTCTCACATTTCTAGCTTCCTCTACATCACAAACCGTTACAAGACCCACTTTCACAACACAAGTCCCGCAGACACCATCATCATCCTTTTGGGGCCTCATTCAAGAACAAATGCATGCCCAAGGGATCTAGACACAATCGCATCCTTCCACTTCTCAACCCTAAAGTAGTTTATGACTCAACCATTGACACATCCTTGACAAGTTGCACACCCATAGCAAACCCCACTGATGCAACAAGCTATGTTCACTACTCAAACATCTTCTACCAAGTGGCCTCTCTTTACTACAAAAGGTCCTTAGGACACACAAGAAGCTTCATCATCCTCTTGGCATCTATCACAAATACAATGATCAGCTTGGGGTGTTCAAACATAATCACACCTCACCAATCCCTTTACCTCTCAATCTACCATCCAATTTACTACTCAAACTTCTCAACCTCACCATAAAAATGTTTCCACTCATGATTACATCAATTACTTGACTATGCCTTCATCTGTCATTGCTCAAATTGTGCCACCTCCACAACAAGAAAACCCTACATCTACCTATGTGAATTATCTTGCACCTCCTCCCAAAGCTACAAATACCCAGAGCACTTATCCATCCTTCAATGGTGCTACAACATACCCAAACTATGTGGGTTAAACATACACACATCCCACTTACCACCCATCACAACAACAACAACCTCCCTTCTACCAATAACAATTGCAGCCCCAACAGGTATACATGGCTCAATCATAATAGCAACCATCACAACCCGCATATGTAGTTTCTCAATTGCCTTACTGAACCCTACATCCCTAGCAAAACCCAACATCATTTGACCCATACCAGGTATCATGGTTCAACGTAATGGGTGCAGCCACTCTACAACTTATAAATTCTAAGTAGGAAGAGATGAAGAGTGCTCTCAAAGAGCTACACTCAGGTACAAAAACCAAAACTTTCAATTTTGAGGAAGTTTTTCTATATCCCTTTGATCCCTCCATCACACGGATACCCTTCCCTAAGAACCTTGAGACTCCCAAATTTGACAAATACAGAGGGAAGGGTGATCCCATCAACCATGTCAAAGAGTTTTACATGGCCTCTCAAGAGGTTTCCTAGAGTGACTACAACTACCTCATGCACCTCTCTCCCAAAAGTCTAGGGGTCACATCCTTAGAATGGTTTTATGAGATCCCATGTGGCATTTGTGGAATTATCTTAAAAATTCATATTGCAATATGTACACAACATTGAGATTTAACTATCTCTCCTAGATATCTTCAATTCTAAGAAAAAGGGTAGTGTGATCCTAGCTGATTACCTTTAAAGATGGTAGAAAATCACCACAAGAATGCCATATCAACCCCCCAAGAAGCATCTAGTCAAAATATTCATTGATAACCTATGAACATGAATTGCATTCACACTTACAAGGACATCTGATAAAAAAGGCTTTGACATTGAGAGAGGCCTCTTGGACAAAGGCACTATCAAACACTACAAAGAAGGGCATTGTGAAAAACCCTATAATGATCATCTCCTCTACTTGAATAAAAACAAGAATGTGGTCACTAATGGGACCACAGACACAAAGCATATCCAAGTTGTCATAGCTGGTCCAAAACTACCACCACCTCCTATTTGTTAGCCGATGGCTCAACACACCAATGCCATCTTAAGTCCTCAAGGATAACAAAAGCCCCACGTTCAGAATACACAAAATCACACATTCACTTGTTTGCATAAACCTTTAAATGTTATCTTTCAAAGAATGGCTAATGCCAATCTGATTGTCTATCCACAAACTCAACCCTTTGATGAGTCTACTCCTAAACCTACATGGTATAGGGAGAATGAATACTGTGACTATCACTGTGTTAAGGGGCACACCACTATTAAGTGCATGAAGATGAAACATTACATCTAAGATCTCAAAGATTGTAAGTAAATCATAGTTGACCCCCATCACAAGCTTCACCAAATGCAAATATGCAAATCTACCAAAATGTATATCCAAAACATCACAAGGGAAAACCAAGGTAAAATAAAATAAGGTGACCATGGTGATGGAAAGTATTACACTCAAGCCTACATCAATTATGACAACATTATTGGTTGCATCACCTAGGTTTAACCCTCTATTAATATGATCCATGTCAAAGGACTGGATACTCAGTGTGTAGTCACTACACAATGAGGAAGAATATATGTTGGTGGTGCTTCTACCACATCTTCCTCCCCTACATAGTATAACCTTTTGGAAAACCTTGGGAATACACATGCACAAATCTCCATCTTAGATCTCATTCATACATCACCCATCCATCAAGAGATTCTCACAAAAGCCCTGCAAGATTTGTGTATCCCTAATGAAATCAATGACACATAGTTCCAAGCCCTTGTGGTCCATCTATCAACACCTTGGGTCTTATCATTTAAACCATTTGACATGTCATCAATTTTATAAGATCACAACCTTTCACTCTACATTGATGTCATGATCAACTCCTTTGCATTCAAATTGTCCATGATAGATAATGGTTTGGCCCTAAACTTGCATATGTTGACATTCATAACATAGGAGGGTTACACTGAGGATGACATCGCATAACAATTCATCACTATCAAGGCATGTGACAACCTAGAGTGTACTATTTCATTTCCCATTCAAGTGGGTCCAATAATATAAATACAGTGTTCCATATTGTTGATCCTGACCTTTCATACAAGATCCTCCTTGGTCACTTATGGATCCATGTCATGCAATTCATTCCCTCCACATTTTAATAGTACATCAAATTCTCCCATAATGGAAGTGAAGTCACTATTAATGCTAATCCCCAACCATTCACATATTGTCATGTGTTAGAAGCTGCATTCCCCCATTCATTAAATTATTGTCCTGGAATTGACATTGGAACTTATATCACTCATTCCTCCCACTCTCACAGTGATCCTAAGACAATACCTACAACCACCCTTTCCACTGTCAAGAGATGGCTCTTACATCATTGTTATAGGTCTAAGAGATGGCTCTTACAACATTACTTTAAAATGAGACTATTAATTTTGCATGGTCTTATGTTTGCATGCCTAGGATAGACCCCAACCTAGTGGTTCATCATCTTGCAATAGACCCAAACACCAAACCAATCAAGAAAAAGGTCCAAAAAATGCATCCTAAGGTGGCCATATTAATCAAAGAAGAACTAGAGAAACTCCTACAGGCTAAATTCATTTGTCCCATTGACTACTCATATTGGATCTCCAACATGGTGCCAATATTCAAGCCATCAAGTGATATCAAAATATGTATAGACTTCAAAGATCTAAACAAGGCTTATGTCAAGGATGACTTCCCTTTACCAAACATTGACATGCTAGTGGACCTTACAATCAGACATGAGATGTTGTCACTCATGGACAATTTCTTTGGCTACAATCAGATATATATCACAAAAGAAGATCATCCTAAGACAACATTCACAACCCCATGGGGTACCTTTTGTTACAATGTCATGTTGTTTAGTCTAAAGAATACAAGAGCTACATATCAAAAGGCCATGATTGTCATTTTCCATGACATGATCCATAAAATCCTTGAAGACTATCTAGATAAAATCTTGTAAAAATATAGAATGATATCTTATCACCTTAATGTTATTGAATGTATATTTGATTGCCTCCAAAAATATGGGTTGAAGCTCAACCCCAAGAAATATGTCTTTGGGGTTGCATCTGGAAAACTCCTAGGCTTCATAGTATCAAGGTGAGGCATAGAAATAGATCCCAAGAAGGTCAAGGCCATAATGGAAATGCCTCCACCCATAACTCTCAAGCTGTTGCGTTGTCTACAAGGAAAACTCCAATCTGTACATAGGTTCATCTCTTAACTTGTTGATAAATTTCAACCATTCATGCGGTTTTTATGAAAGGAACCCAATTTAAAATGGGATCCCCTCTATCAAAAAGGTTTTTACAAGATCAAAGAATCCCTGAAAAACCCACCAATTTTTGTGCCACCTACTCCTGGAAAGCCCCTCATACTATACATTTTGGCTACTACAACGGCATTGGGGGTACTTATTTCTCAAAGAGATGATAATGGAAAAGAATGCATCATCTACTACATCAGTTGCACACTTGTGGGCTACAAGATTACTCATTCTCCCATGAAAAAATAATGTCCTATGGTGGTCTTTACCACTCAAAAAAATTGACACTAAATGCTTAGCCACATAGTCAAGCTCATATCCAAAGTGGATCCCCTCAAGTATCTACTCTCTCGCACTATACTCACAAGTCATATGGCTAAGTGGGTTATGCTTCTCAGTGAGTTTGATATCCAGTATGTAGATAGAAAAGAAATAAAAGGGAAAGTCTTCACATATCAATTAGATGAAGTTCCATTGGTGGATGCTCATCCCATGGACATGGAATTCCTAGATGAACACCTATGCATGGTTAAAGAGAAACCTAGTTGGAAACTATATTTTGATGGCTCATACACATCTCATGGATAAGGGACAATGATCTTGTTTATACCCCTCAAGGTAACTATATCCCTAAGTCATTCAAGCTATGCTTCCCCTATACAAATAACATAGCAAAGTATGAGGCCCTTTTTTCTAGGTTACAAACATCAATCCAATGCCATATCACAGAAATGCAAGTATTTGGAGATTCCTAGGTTATCATCAAACATGTCCTGGATGAATTTCAAATAAAATATGACAAGTTGTTACCATATAAGGAAATGGTGGATGGAATGAAATAACACTTCCAAGTCTTACAATTCATAAAAGTCTGCAGATTACAAAACAAGGTGGAAGACATTATGGCCACCGTTTCTTCTCTTCTTGAGGTCCCACATGATGTATCAGAATATGAGTTCTTAGTCAAGCATCTCCATACACCAACTTATGAGACATTTGATTCTAAAATGGTGTGTTTCTTGGTTGGTCCTCAATCCCCATGGTGCAATGACATATATGCCCACTTAAGGGATGGTATCATATCCCCCCACCTGATGTAGAGGTAGGTCTGGTGGAAGGACTGAATGATAGATTTGAAGGATAAACCTTTTAGTGGTTTAGGCAATAGCCAATAACCCTTAAGGCCTAAATACACCAAAGGTGAACATAAATGGACACACCCTTACCAAATGGAAAATACAAATGTCTATGACCGATTTCAATGGGATTCAACAAGATTTGATAGGTTTTAAGGTTTAGAACCAAACCCAATGCCCCAAACTCTCAATTTAACAAATAGGCCTAATAGCCCCTCCTTGTAGGTCACAAGTGGTATTAAAGTGCAGTTTACTCCAAATTTCCTCAAAACACTTTACTAAAAAAATTAATTTTTAGATACCCTTTTTGGAAAATAACAATTACTAGAAACTTGGCACAAGTTGTTTTGGACAATATCATAGTTCTTCAGACTGATCCTTAACAACAAGCACTAAACAAGGCAATTTAACAAAGGAACTATAAGATATACACCTTATATGACTTCAAGACTTTCAACAGTCTTCACATATTATCTCAAACCTCCAAATATGAAACCAATTTGGGCCTTGGATTCTTCCAAGTGTTAAAACCCCAAATTGCCTCCAAGAAACCCTCTAAACTAGGGCCTTTCAATAGAGCACTCTCCACTCACTTCTAGGACAAACCAAGGGTGTATCCACCATGAATAGGGTGTATCTAGACATCACAAAACATAAAATTGATACCTCCTTTAGACATATCTCTCACTATTGCTCCCTACCAATCAACTCATTAACCCTTCAAACTTTCTGTTTCGGTGATCACCTTCCAAAAACTCTTTATCTACACATAAATTAGTTAGATTTGTATTATACATAGTAAGGATGCATCATTACATGATAATATAGCTTTGGTCATTCATGTAATGATGATCCATTCATTTGATCTATCAAAACTTGTAAGAAAAACATTATATTATGTGACAGTCAACCCTGTTCCAAGAAATCAACAAATTAAAGGAACTTGAACACATCAAATGTGGATTGAAAACAATTTAGAAAATGTTCCTTATGAATTTAAAACATTAAATGATCAAATGGAATAAAATAATCACATCAAAACTTGTAGAAAATATATGTTTCTATTGATTCTTAGGCACAGTCCCATACACCAGTAAAATCCCTGGCATCTATGATGTTGCACAATTCTCAAAATCCATTTAAATAACTCCCTTATAACTCCCTCAACCATCTAAGATCAGTTTCCATGTTTTTTTAAGCATAAAACTATGTAAAAACAACTTCCCTCCAAACTACATGTAGCCATTGGGATTCAAATATTTGAATCTACCAACTTACACATTATTAAATAAAACACCTAATTAGCCTCTCAAACTTTTCTAGAAGATCCTCAAGACATTATTAGACATTCCTAAATTCATTTTATAAACCTAAGGATCTATTCAACATCATTTTATCATTTTTCTCATTTTCCACCATTTAAGATCCTAAGGTCCTTAATAGGCCCTATAGGATTTAATACATTTTCATTATTTTTATAGTTCCTATAGCCTTCAAAGGCCATTATTAGCTTTAAAAAATGCCAATTAAATTTTCCAAATTCCTTCTTGTCTTTTCTTTGTCCTTTTTCTTCTTTAGGAAACTTTTCATGCCCTGATGCTCCTGCATCATACTCCCCTCCTCCAAAGAAACTGTTGTCCCAAGAGTTGTTCCATCTTTGCCTTGCATCATGTCTTTGTCTAGGATTCATGTAATCCCCAAGAGTAACTTGCTTCCTCCTCCTCCAACCTATATTCATATGCCAAGCAATGTTAGAGACAAAATGTTTCTTCATGTGCCCCTTCCTAGGACAGTATTGTTGTTGTTTGTACTATTGTTGCTTCCTTGATTGTTGCTTGTGTTTGAAATACATTTTTGATTCCATCTTCCTCATTTGTTGCCTCTACAACTTCTCCTTGCATTCATCCTTTTTCTGATCCACATTAGGACAACTGATTGATCCTATTTGCACACTCCTCAACTCCCAAATTCCTTTAGCACTAAGACTATCCCTATTTTCAAATTTCTCCATCTTCCAACTAGTATCATGCCTCTTAGAAAATATTTAACTGCCAAAACAAATTACAATGTTCTCCCTTTCGCCATCCAAAGGTAAAGGATTCATCTTATATTTATTTCCATCCTTATGCACTAAGTAAGTGTTCTCAAAACCATCATGAATAGTCTTCCTACTATGCTACCATGGTCTACCAAGACTTAAATTCCCACATGTCATAGGAATAACATCACAAAGAACCTTTTCTGAATAGGAACCAATAGAAAAAATTACATAAGCCTTCTGACTAACCACTACATGTGGTTGTTGGGTAACCCAAGTGGCCTTGTCGGGATTAGGATGGTCAAATGACACAATTCCTAACTTGGAAATCATATCAAGTGAAACAAGATTGCAATGTGATCCAGAATCAACAATCAATCTACATATCTTGCATTTACATAAATAATTTTTCTTGAAAATATTAACCTTTGGCTCTAAAATTTTCTCACCTTGTCTTACCATTAAACATTCACCAACCTCAGGTTCTATCAGTATAGATTTAGGTGTTGCATCCTATTTATCCTCTTGCAAAATTTTTACTCTTATATCATTACCTTGGTTTGATTCAATCCATTTAGGACATCTAAATGAGCGATGGCCAACTTCATTACAATGAAAGCATCTTCCTATGAAAATACCACTGCCTCTTCCACCAAATCTGCCTCCTCTAAATCCTCCTCTCTGATTTGTCACAAGTTCTTTACCTTTATCTTTGTCATTGCTACTTTTGCAATCTACATTTTTTCTACCACCTCTTCCTCTCATGGATCCTCCTCCTCTATTACTTTGTCTTTCATTCTTTC
Source organism: Chamaecyparis obtusa (assembly GCA_027943335.1). Classification (NCBI taxonomy): domain Eukaryota; kingdom Viridiplantae; phylum Streptophyta; class Pinopsida; order Cupressales; family Cupressaceae; genus Chamaecyparis; species Chamaecyparis obtusa. The sequence continues at coordinate 74,282 of BSBK01000792.1, read as the reverse complement.
TTTTCAACTTCTCCTTAGCCCAAACTACAAGTTGAAAACATTCTCCTAGGGTCCTCAGTATGTTTAACCCAATCTCATCTTGTATGTTCTACTTAAGGCCATGCATGTACCTAGAAACCTTCTCATCTTCATATTGTATGCCTCCCCTAATGCTTAGGGTGTGAAATTTCTCATTATATGACATTATATTCATGTCCCTTTGCTTCAAAATATTTCTTCTCATCTTAGTTTGTATAGCCAAATCTGAGGGAAAAAATTGTCATTTAACCATTGTCTTCATTCTCTCCCAATTTTGATATCATATTCAACCCTCTTGCCAATATCTCATTCTGAATGCTAGTCCACCATGTAAGTATTGTCACTAATACATTTTGGGTCATTTTGCAACGGCTATGTGTCGCAATTGCGACAGCTATGTGTCGCAATAGCAACACCCATAGACGTCGCTATTTTTTAGTCGCAAATTGCGACGTCTATGGGTATCCGTCGCAATTGCGACACCTATCCGTCGCAATGTGGCTAAGATTTAAGAAGCGGCATGGCCGTCGCCCCCCCGTCGCATGGCTTCAGAGGGCCGTCGCAATCGCGACGGACCTCCCAAGCAATTGCGACGGGCGCCTGCATCGCATTGCGACGGGTTTCCGTCGCAATTGCGACGCCCGTGGGTGGATTAAAAAAAAAAAATTTAATTTAATACATTGCTTATGAACCACATTAATGCTTTTTTCTTTCAACAAATGAGGACAGCCACTGTAAAGACAACATGATAATGTACACTCACTGTTAGGACAGTCACAAATGAGGACATCTCACAGTGACTGTTGTACACACTAAAATATGCACTTCTATGAACCATTGCATGCAAGATTGCTCAAGAATGAGGCCTCACAAAGCGGCTCATAGCTCTCTATGCATGGAGTTGCAAGGGACTATGAGTTTTGCTCTCAGCTAGAGCTACAAGAAAGTGACCTTGCTAGTCAACCATACAATGAGAGATTCAAGTGAAGACAAGGGCAACAATGCCAATATCTCCAAGAATCTAAATGGAAATGAAATGCAAATGCAACTAGTATGAATGTGCAAGCTAAGCTAAATGATAACAATGCAATGCTTGAAAAGAAATCTAATCTATAAAAGGAAATAGCAATGGATTACAAATCCTTCCTATTTAGACTATGTGAGATTTCATAAAAGGAAATCTACACTAAGAATGCCATGAATGCAACTATGAAAGCAAAACTATTATGAAATGCAACTAAGAATGTCAAGGCTTCAAAGCTTGAGTGTCTTCAAAGAGAGCTCCAAAACCTGCAGCATAACAATAGCATAAAACAAGGATATGCAAATGAAGGAGAGAGCTCTCCTTTTATAAGAAATGAGGTGAAATGGACCATGGAGATTAAGAGGCAAAAAGTCTTAATCAGCGGTGGAGCTTGAAAGAGGAGCAATCCATGTGCACAAACATCCTCCAATGAGAGTGAAGTGTTGACTTTTGAGCCTCATGTGAGACAAAAGTGCTTTTTCCCTTTTTATAAAATATGAATAATGCTTTATTTGTGCAACTTAGGATAAGAGGAAAAGTGGGGGCTTTTTATTTATTAAAAGGGGAGGAAATATTCTTTTTAAATAAATAAAGACTTAGGATAAATGGTTAGCCCAAGGATAAAAATCCAATATATGATCGAAATTAAGACTTGATCAAGAAATTGATATTGTTGAAAATATTGATTATTGATCAAAATGATTCAGGATTGATAAATCAAATAAATGGGGCCCAAAGTCTAGGCGACCATTTTAGGGTGCATACATTTGCCCCTCTTTGACTAATGTGTGATCGATTTGGGAACACATGTAGTCAAAGAATGAAGTTGAAATGTGAGATCGATCTGGGATCACAAAACAACTCAGATATAAGGTCGATTCGGGATCACATCTGGACAAACATAAACAAAAGCTTAGACCAACACCGTCGCTGCTAGGTGCAAATCAAGCTTTTAGACAAAAACTATCACCGTCGCTGCTAGGCAATAATCAAGTCTAAAAATGGGAGATAAGAATCTCAAATTTTGAGCAAAAGCTCACAAAAGATGTCTGAATCAGGAAAATCAAGAGAATCAGGGATGAGAATCCCATAAATACTGCCCACTCGGGATCGAAATCGAAATCAAGTAAAGGAGAGACAGAAAATTGATAAGGTTGATCAAATCATAATAAAATCACAATTGAAGGTAAGGGTCAAATAGGTTAACCATTAGGCAATAAAACATGCCCCAGTGAGGAAGTAGAAGAATAGAAATAGAAGACTAGAAATAGAGTGGATGAAAGACTAGAAAATTTGAGAGACATGAAAAGGAAGAAATTCCACTGAAAATCAAATTATGCCTCAAAAAGTCATCAACTGCGTAGAAGGGGGGAAGATTTTGAAACACGACTCAGATTTCGATTTCGAGTCTGAAAATGGATAGAAAATGATGTGATATGAAAGACCAGAAATGAAAGATATGATCAAGAAGAATCAGAAAATGAGCACAGTTGACCAACTAGTCCGTAGATGATAAAAAGGAGAGCTCTCTCCATATGCAAAGTGCAAAACTAATCTAACATGAACCTAAAAAAAATGCAAGCTACTATGAAAGTGGTTGACTTGCAAGGTCACAACGCTTATAGACATCTAATTATCATCATCGAGCGTTTGGTAGCGTCATAAGATCATACAATGCACACTAGCATAACTATGTGGATATGAATATGATCTTTATCAGATAGAGATGTGGGAATCTCACCTAGGCATCAAAGACATATAGGTCAAGATGACTAATGCAGTGAGATCACCTAAATTTGTTATAGCGAGATTATGCTTGTATCAAGACACATGAAAGTCAGGATAGCTAAAAGCATGCACTCGCAAAATAGTCAAGGATAATATCTTGTCAATCCATAGTGTCAAGTAAGACCAGCATAAATGCTCATGACAGGTAGGACCAACAAAATATACCCACAAGCAGATAAAGAAATAAAACATGTTCTCATTCCCTCAGTCTTCTAGCTATGCATCATCGAAAACTTCTCAGGGAGAGACCACTCATCAAAGAAATTCTCATAGACAGCACACAAAGAAAAATAAAGTAATCATATCGTCAGTGAGTTGATTGTTTAAGTGTGTGTGTGTTGGTCATAGAGTCAGACTCTGAGTATCACATCTGCAAATGAGAAATATCACGTCATACGAGACTGTTTGGGTAAGACACCTGATAAGTGTTAAGAAACACTCGACGCAAGGGTAGTGTTGAGAAACACTGTTTAGGGTGGTGTTGAAAAACACCTATTGTGAAATGCCCCAAGAGACAAACGCACCAAAAGGACCTATGCGAACAGGTATGCCCCTTAGACAAAGACAAAGACCAATTCCAGACCAAGTCAAATAAGGTCAAGGCATGATGGAAAGTGGTTAAGTGTCGAGGACGCACGCTAACAAATAGGGGTGCAAGGGCCTCAAGTAGCGCCTGTTTCCAGGTTTTCACCACTTGGATTCTTTTCATTTTTTCATTTTTTTTGGATTTTTGCTACCAAGGCGCCTATTGCTAGGTTTTCACCAAGGCACTTTTTCTATTTTTTTTGAATTTTTGAATTTTTTTGATTTTTTTTGTAGTTTTTTTCAGGACTTTTTATGCTTTTTAGGATTTTTTCAGCATCATATATCAATTTTTTTTGGAATTTTTTTCAGGACCAATAAGATATATACAAAAGATGCCCCCAGACAGAACGGGCATCAAGGATAGAACTTCTTAAGGTGCACAATGTTGATGGGATCAGGGAGCTGTTCTCCATCAGGATCTGACAGTAAATACGCACCAGTACCAAAAGCAGCTGTGATGACATATGGTCCAAGCCAGTTAGGTTCAAACTTGCCCTTTTGCTCTCTGTTTTGTTGGTTCTTAGGGTTTTCTCGTAAAACAAGATCACCTATTTGAAATTCTCTAGGGCGAACCTTCTTGTTGAATGCCTTGGACATACGTTTCTGATACGCTCTCATATGATCAAAGGAAGCCTTACGCTTCTCATCTAGAAGTTCTAGTTCCTGCAACCTCATGGCACGGTAATCCTCATCTGTAATCAATCCTTTGAGTGAGACTCTGAGGGATGGTATCTCGACTTCTAAAGGCAATATTGCTTCAGCGCCATAGGTGAGAGAGAAAGGAGTGGCTCCTGTAGGTGTGCGAATACTTGTTTGGTAAGCCCATAGTGCTGGATTGATTTGTAAGTGCCAATCCCTACCATTCTTGTGTATCGTTCTATGAAGAATCTTAAGAATGGTTTTGTTAGAAGCTTATGCCTGTCCGTTTCCTTGTGGGAAATATATGGAGGACCAATGTTGCTTGATTTTAAACTTTTTGCATAGGTGCTTTAGGTCTTTATTCTTAAATTGACCTCCATTGTCAGTAATGATCTCAGAAGGCACTCCAAATCGGCAAATGATATGGTTCAAGATGAACAAAGAAATGGTCCTTCCTGAAGCAACAGAAAGTGGTACGGCCTCCACCCATTTTGTGAAGTAGTCAGTGGCAGTAATAATGAACTTGTGTCCACCTGATGAGTTGGGGTGAATTTGCCCAACCAGATCAAAGGCCCAGCGCTGAAATGGCCAATGAGAAATAGAAGGAATCAGCTCCCTACCCGGAGCATGAATCAGGTTGCCGTGTTTCTGACATTTTTCACATGACTTAGCAAAGGTGACTTCGTCCATCTGCATTGTGGGCCAATAATATCCCGCCCTAAGCAACCTTCGGGCCATGGCCAGACCATTAGAATGCCCACCACAAATGCCCTCGTGGATGTCAGCTAACGCTTGGTTGGATTCCTCCTTTTCCAAGCACCTAAGGAGTGTCCCATCTAAACCCCTTCTATACAAGTCACCAGAGATGAGGGTGTGGCGAGAGGCGTTACGGATGAGGTTTCAGCGTTCGGATCGGGTGAATGTGTCAGGGATGATGCCATCACGAAGATATGAATAGATAGCACCATATCGGGAAGACTCATGTGTGATAATAGCACAAATGACACGGCTTTCAGATGAGTCAAAGATGGGATGGTGTAGCTCTTCCACCAGGAATTCAAATCTGGATTCATGTGTCTCCAACTGAAGAAGTGAAGCCAATGTGGCCATGGCGTCTGTAGCTTTGTTCTCTATCCTAGGGATTTGTTGAAACGTCACAAAGGTGAAATAGCGTTTCAAAGAATCAACCATCTTTTTATAGGGTATCAATTTGTCATCCTTGGTTTGATACTCTTCATTGACTTGGTTGATGATTAACTGAGAATCCCCAAAGACATGTAATTCTGTGATATTCCATTCTATAGCCATTTTCAAGCCATTAGTTAAAGCTTCATATTCTGCAATATTATTGGTACATGGGAATAATAGTTTATAAGACTTCGGAATGTTGTACCCATGTGGAGAAACAAATAACACTCCAGCACCTGATCCATTTTGCATGTGGGAGCCATCAAAGAACATTGTCCAAGTGCGAGTAGTGGTATATAAGATGTGTTCATCGGGGAATTCCACTTGGACTGGCATACTATCCTGGATTGGAAAATCAGCTAATTGGTCAGCAATAGCTTGTCCTTTAATTGCCTTCCTTTCAACATACTCTATGTCAAATTCAGTGAGGACCATCATCCATTTAGCAAGTCTACCCGTCAGGGCAGCCTTACCAAGCAAGTATTTAAGGGGATCAATTTTGGCAATCAAGTGTATGGTATGAGCAAGCATGTAGTGGCGCAACTTTTGAGAAGCAAACACCACCGCGAGACAAGACTTCTCAATATTATTGTAATTGATCTCATAAGAGACTAGAGTACGGCTGATATAGTAGATGGCCCGTTCTTTCCCAGTATCATCTGTTTGAGCCAATAATGCCCCCAGGGAAGTGTCTGTAGCTGAGATATATAGAAGCAATGGTTTCCCTGGAATAGGAGGCATTAAGATCGGAGGATTAGCCAAGTATTGTTTGATCTGATCTAGGCTCTTTTGACAATCTTCGTTCCAAACACAAGAAGCACCCTTATGCAATGTCTTGTTGAAGGGTTGCGCTCTATCTGCAAGCTGAGAAATAAACCTCCTAATTGATTGAAGACGTCCTTGAAGACTTCTCATTTGGCTGATATTTCGAGGAGGTGGCATATCTAGGATTGCTTGGACCTTTTCGGGATCAACCTCGATACCTTTTGCTGATATTATGAATCCTAAAAGTTTGCCTGAGGTGACACCAAATGCGCACTTCTTTGGATTCAATCTGAGTTGAAATTGTTCCATACGATCTAGAATTACTTCTAGATCATTGAGGTGTGTGTCCCTTTTTCTTGATTTTGCCAGGGTATCATCCACATAATCTTCCATATTTTTGTGCATCATATCATGAAAGATAGTTGTCATGGCTCTTTGGTAGGTTGCTCCTGCATTCTTTAACCCGAATGGCATGACGTTCCAACAGTAGGTTCCCCATGCACATGTGAATGCTATTTTCTCTTGGTCTTCAAGAGCTATTTTGATTTGATTATACCCCGAGAAACCATCCATTAGGGAATATATGTCATAGCCCGCTGTCATGTCCACTATCATGTCAATGTTTGGAAGTGGAAAGTCATCCTTTGGGCATGCTTTGTTTAGATCTCTAAAATCTGTGCAGACACGAATGGACCCATCATGTTTGGAGACCGGTACTATGTTTGAGATCCATTCTGCATAATCGATGGCTCTAATAAATCCAGCTTTCAAAAGCTTTTCTAATTCTCCTTTGACAAGTAGAGCTATATGTGGATGCATTTTTCTTAGTCTCTGTTTGACTGGCTTGACTCCTGGAGCTATAGATAAGTGATGCATTATGAGATTTGTGTCAAGCCCTGGCATGTCTGAGTAGGTCCATGCAAAATTAATTTTCTTTTTCTGTAAAAACTGTACATATGCCTTGGTCTCTTCCTCTGATAAAGACTGAGCAAGATGGACTATCTGAGGATTTTCTTCTGTGTTTAGATTGACCGGCTTTGTTGGTTCAATCAATATTGATGATCTATCCTGGAAATAACTCGGCAAGTTATTAAGTACCCCATCCTTAGGTGCCTCAAAGAGGTTTTCACCTTTGGATGCGTCATTTCTTTTTACTATTTTTGGTTCTGACACCGCCACGAAGTGGTTTTCGCCATCAGACCTATTTTTCTTTTTCTCTTTTGTTTTGAGACTGAGGTACTTAATATCAGGCTCCGTCATGCTGGTTGTTGGTTCACTGGTGGAAGAAGCCACGGGTTCGAGAGCATTCAGATAGCAAGCAATTTCGTAATCGTTGCGAAATGTGAGGAATGTGGGCTCGTGGTGGCGCTGGGGCCAGTCAATCAGGTCAAAGTGAACAAGGGGCAAGTCAATGGTAGGTTCGATGTTGTGAATGTGAAAGGTGTCATCTCTGGTGACCATATAATCGGAGCTCATCAAGTCTTCTCCTAAGATACCTGAATTGGGGCTCATCCTATCAAACGAAGCGTCGTCTACTAAGGCGATTTGAGGAGGGCAATCCTCTAGTCTGACACTAGGATCGTTAGTTGCATCGGGTTGGGTACTATAGGCATGGATAATATCCACATCTAGATCAATTGTTGCATCTGAAAGCGAATCCCATTCATATTCATGGGAGTCTGTCTCTGAGTCATCATTTAGGCCTCGTGATGTAGAAGCCTCAAGGTTAGGAAGGGTTTCCCCCTCTCTAGTGTTAGTATTGGTACTATCCGTCGCAGCTAGGACAGTAACACTTTCCTTTGTCGATCTAGAAGTTACACAATCACTATCCGTCGCAGCTGGGATAGTAGGATTATTAAGCATCAAATCTATGGAATCTCCCCAAAGGAGATTCGTGGAGGGCACCCAATCATCAGACACATCTTGTTGGTTGGAGAGATCGGGTGTATAATCTGCATCACTATCACTGTCCGTTGCAGCTGGGACAGGGGTACCTTTCTGCTTCTTATTGTCAAAACCTAAGCCAATCGTGGACTTATTTTTGCGTCCAAAAAGAGCATGATCAAGAGGCTCAGCTTTAGCGTCCAGCCTATGACTAAGGGGACCAAATCCCAGATATCCCATATTTTTAACCAGTGTATATCCTTTCCCATAAGTTTCAGGTGAAGGAGCAAAATTCTCATTATGTTTGTATTTCTCCTCGTGATATATCCAGTTCCTTACAGCAACTTCCTCTTTCTCTTCTTGAATGGGGACCGAAGACTCAACAAATTTCCCAAATAACGTCATTGCTGATGATGAAGGCTTCACATTTGGGGAGGGTCTCCCATAAGACCTAGGAGAGATTGGCATTTTTGTAAAAGAATCAATCTTATAATCTCCCATCCCAAGGTCCATGGTCTTGAATTTCTGCTTGCATTGTTCAAGTGAACTACTAGAACTGTCAGCTTCTCTATTCAAAGGTACATAAGATCCCGCAGAAATGTTATTAACTGATAGAGCACTGTCTCCAGGGATGCAAATTTCTACACCATTATGGGGGAACTTAACACACTGGTGATATGTCGATGGAACTGCCTGCATTTCATGAATCCATGGCCTACCTAGCAAAATGTTGTAGGCGAGAGGTCCAACATCAACAATTTGGAATAATATGTCTCTTTCTACAGGACCAATACGAATAGGCAAAACAGCCAATCCCTTAGAACTTCTTTCTGCTTCATCATATGCTTTGATTGTGATTCTTTTCTTTGTGTCAATGACGTTCTCAGAATACCCTAGAGCTAGCAACAAACTCAGAGTACAAATATTGAGCCCCGCACCCCCATCTATCAGTACACGCCTAACACGGGTTTTATGAATCATGACCTCAATGTGTAAGGCCAAATTATGTGGGTGACTAATGGATTTGTCATCTTCTTCTGATAAGGTGAGGAAATGAGGGCTAGCCAAATGGTTGACCATGTTTTGGAATTGGTCGATATCTAAGTTATTAGGGACATTGGTTGCTCGCAAGGCATCCTCGAGGACGCGCTTGTGCTTAGGAGATAATTCTAAAAGCTCAAAAATGGATATCTGAGCGGGTGTACGTTGTAGTTGGTCAATAAGGTTGTAATTGGAATCAGGACCAATGACAGGTTTTGGAGGAGCACCTTTGGACACGGGCTGTTTAGACTTGCTAGTGCTAGGACCTTTGATGATAATGGGTGCTTGAGCCTGACCCCTAGTGACAACATTGAGGGATCGGGGCATTCCCTATGTGTGAGGACCTCTTATCACCACAGCGGGTCTTTCATTAGTCATAGGAATTGAGTCCACATTATGTCTGTAAGGATCTTTCTTTCTCACCATGTTGATATTATCGTCAGCCACATTATCAGCATGTGTGTATGTATAGTTAATAGCCGCCTTGCCATTCTTATTGTTAGAATTCTCCCCTTTTTCATATTTAGGCAAGGGCTCTTTAAAGGCTTTATGGTCTGCATTAGTAGTTAACCCATCCACTTGTAATTGTCCTTTCTCAATAAGGTCTTGGACAAGATGCTTGAGTTTAAAACAATTTTCTATGTCGTGTCCAATCCCATTATGGAAAATGCAAAAAGCCTTAGCATCCCACCAATGAGGTAAAGGATCTGGTATTCGATGTTTTGTAGGATCCTGTGGGTGCGCCAGATTATGAGCGACTAGTGTTTTAAAAACATCTGCATAGGATTCTCCCAATTTAGTGAATTGTCTTTTCTCCGTTTTAGATCTTTTTTGATACTGAGGTTTGTCTTGTGGCGTTGACGATGTTTGCAACTTCATAGCTTGAACTGCATGAGAGAGATTAAGAACTCCTTCATTTTTGACTTGAGATGAGTCAACAACTCCGTCGTTGACGACTTGCTTATTTTTGTTCCAATAAGAGTTCTTTTTGTCCTTGTTACCATTAGTATTGTTATTTTGGCTATTGTTGTTATTTGTTGGTTTAGCCAAAATTCCTTGTTCTTTTAGGACATCCTCAATGCGACATGCCACCTCTATCATAGTATCAAAGGAATTAAATGGAATCTTCTTGACTTCATACTTGAGTTCTGGTATTAGATTGTTCACAATGATATCAATTCTCTCTTCTTCAGGGATTGTCCTTGGGTATTTCGAACACAATCGCCTCCATCGTTGCAAAAAGGTGACAAAAGATTCCCCTTGATTTTGCTTAAGTTTACACAAATCAAGCATGGTGACCGACCTAGATAAATTGTAAGCAAAATGTTGCACAAATCTTTGGACAAGTTCTCTAAATGTCCTTACTGGAGGGGAAAGGTTGGTGAACCACTCCATGGCTTGACCTTTTAAACTCCTTGGGAATAATCTCAGCAAGTAGGAGTCTTCGTGGTGAAAGGAAAAGCTCATTATGTAGAATTGTCGAACATGGTCATGAGGGTCACCCGTGCCATCATATTTGTCGTATGTTGGAAATTCAACTTTCTTAGGAAATTCTACCATCACCACACTTTTGTCAATGGGATTAGGACATATGGAGTCCAAATGAAATGTACTCTTGGGAGCCTTCATTCTGTCTATATCCTTTTGCATTTGTAAGATTAACTCATCAGTTGAAGGATTCTGTTTCTTGATTTTTTGGTGAACATCAAAGTTATATGGAACTTTAGCGCCTTTGTTGATAAGACTTTCCAAAAATTGGTCTTTGTTTTGTTCCACGTATTGCTCCACATAGGCTTGAAAGGATGGTTCTTGTTGCATAGTCATGAAGTCCATATGATCAGATTTAGCATAACTGCCTCCATGTTGTGAGCCATGATGTGCTCGTTGGGAGGGTTGCTTTGAATGTCTATGAGACGATTGTCTCCTATGATGGTCATATCTTGAAGTCCTTCTTCCTCTAGGACTTGGGGATCGTGAGGGTGTCTTTGATCTTCTTCGAGGGCTAGGGGAAGGGGTAGATGGGGGCGAGTTGGTCCCACTATTGGCTCCCCTCCTGTTAGATCGATTTTGGAGTTGTTGTGCATAGATTCTATCTTCTTCTTCTTGGGCGACTCTTTTCTGTATATCCAACAATGCACGTTCCTCTTCCTCTAGTTGTCGGAATTTTTCCTTTTTTGCAGCCTGTTTATCTAAGTAGGCTTGCTTCTCTCTCTCAATGCTTCTTAATCTTGTATTTGCATATCAAGAAGTGTCCTTAAGTGGGGAGGTTTGTCTTGAATGCCTTATTGCATTAGCTGCGTTGATATGGTGATCACTAGATTCGTTGTTCTGGTCTTCGTGTTGTGACCCTGAATCTGAGTGGGCTGACTTATGCTGTCTTTCAGCTCATTGATGAGCATCAAAATACCTCGCGTTCTTAGGAGGTGACCCGGGTGGATTGGCATGAGAAGAACCACCATACTCTCCTCTGTGTCGTTGAAAGATATCCTCGAGAGTTTGATTCATGGCTTCTCTTTGTTGTCGGGTGAAAGTGTAACTCATGTCCATACTTGATGAAAGTGGTATGAAAGAGGTGCTCACTTCACTAGGGTTAGCTCCCGGATTGAAACAAACCTCGGATTCACTCTTAGGAGATTGGTCAAAAAGGGGTCCTTTTCCCTTAGGTTGTCGACGGGTCTTGATAGGTGGTAACTGGCTAAAGGCAACAGGGGGTCGCTTCCCTTGATTAACTTGGTACCTTGTCGTAACTGACATGAAAGAGAGATATTCTCAATGATAAGGTGACCTTTCAAAGTGTCAACACCAAACTAGGATAATCAAAATCCTCTATTGTCCAAAGAGAGATGAAAAAAAGAAAAGAAAGGGGGCTTTACCAACACTGTCAAAGAGGTGCTTCAAATCAAAGGGTGACTACCCTTGCACTTTTGAATCAGGAGGTTGGACTAGGCCAAAAGATAATTGAAAATGAAAGCGATTTGGATAATAAGAGAACTGAAATTTTCCCAGAATATAGCTAACACTTTTAAAGATGAACCTTGGCACCAAGAATGGCTTTCTAACTTGACAATTATTCCAAAGTGACTTTGTAAACCAAATGATGCTATCCCGAAGAACTAAGAACCAAAGATTTGGAGTCAAGACAGATCTCAAACGTCAGGGTGAGAAGCCTGTTCTAAGACCTAGCCTAATTGACAGCAACTGAAACTGACCAAAATTTAAGCACGACAAAAATGAACCAGGCGATATACTCCAGGCTACTGGGGCGATAAACCTCTACCCGTGTGATACTTCGCCCTAAGACAGGCGATACTTCTTAATACTATAGGGCGATATACCCCAGGCAGGCAGGGCGATAGTCCGTCAGGGGCGAACTATCGCGCGATATTTCTCTTCAAAGGGGGTGATATTTCTAGCATGTACGAAGTATCGCACGATACTTCGCCTTACAGGGTGCGATACTATTACAGAATTATTCAACTCTTGACCAGAATTGTGTGAAATTTGCATTTTTGGGTCTGTTTGGTCAAAATTTTTAGTCTGAGGGTTGATGTCTTTGGTTTCAGTCACAAATTCAACAGCATTTGGATAGGTTTGCAAACAGTAAAGGATCAAACATGTCTTCAAACACTTGAAACAAGGGCAAAAGCAACCTTGCCAAGACAAACACTTGTGATATCAAAATTGAAAAAGCACCCTATGAATGCTACCGATTGTTTGTATGTTGAGAACGTTTACACTGGCATCACACAATCGAAGACAATTCAAGCAATATCTACCTACAAGACAAGGCTCATTACTTATCAACTTAGCCCACAACTTGATGCCCCCTTGCCTCACACCAAGTGGTTACCCACAAGAGATATTGGCTTTGTCATGGAAATGTCAAAATGACACAACCAAAGGGACACATATGGTGAGTATCTTAAGGTGATCCGGGTAAACCACTTGGATCAATCCTTGCACTAAGAAGATAAGCGGCTAAAAGAGGGTGGCTTCTATCTAATGGTTCTTAATAAGGATTTCCGTTCACAACACCCCTCTTGCTCCTCATAAAGGACTAGGACCTCGCGGCCTCAAGAGTACCTTAAGCATTCTTGTTCAATGTTTTCCTCATGGTCGCAATCCCATGAGCTACTCACATCAAACGAAGACAAGTGTTATGTCTATCAAGGTTTTTGGTGTCCTTGATAGCCTTGAGATTATAGTGAGTTGGAATCACTTGCCACCAAGGAGAATGATGACAAGGTTGTCCCCACTTGAGTCGTTCCTCTTGATTGCTCAAGAGCAGGCCCTCTAAAGGATTCCTAAACTAAACAAAATGGATCAACACTTGAGGTTCAAGGTTTTTGATTCACCACAAGGGTGAAGAGCATACTCCCCTATCTCAAGAATTTTTCCCAAACACACCAAACAAAGAAATCAATTACCCCCTTGCTTCCAAAACCTTAAGATGGGTCAAGATTTTCTGATTCACCTAAAGGTGAAGAGCATACTTCTCCTACCACCTCAAAATCTCTTTCACAAGGTATTAAGATTCCTAATACAATTAGTAAATGCCACAAATGAAAGGAAAACAACAACAAGCAAGAAATGGAAAAAAAAAAAAAAAATTTGTTTTTATGCTTGGGCAGCCCTGCAAAAACTATTAGTAGCCCTCTTTGACATGCGTTTTTAGCAATTTTTAAGCAAAGGAGAGCACCTACAAACACAACTTGTTAGGCCCACAATGTTAGCAAAATCAAAATCCAAATGTAAATGTGCAATAATCTAATGGATTTAAGCTAAAAAAAAGCAGGTTAGACCTAATTAAACAAAGTAAAACAAAACAGCAAGCTAAAATAGTCGAATTCGGACAAAAAAACTGAAAGCGCAAGTCTCTGCCAGATCAGGCGATGTTTCTCAGTCTCCAACAGTATCGCACGACACAGTTTCCTATAGTCGGGCGATACTTCCCCAGTCGAGCGATACTTTGCACGATGCCAGGCGATACTTCGCCCGATGCCAGGCGATAGACTTCGCTATATGCGTGCGATACTTTTTTCGAGCGAAGTATCGCGCCAAGACAGGAAGTATATCGCACGATATTTCTGAGAAGTGTCGCGCGATAATCTGAGACAGAAAACCAGAGACAGATTTTTCCGACAGTTAATCCGAAAATGATGAAAAATGCATCAAATAAAAGGACAAAGCTATCTACTCTGCCCCACGGTGGGCGCCAGAAATGTACACACTAAAATATGCACTTCTATGAACCATTGCATGCAAGATTGCTCAAGAATGAGGCCTCACAAAGCGGCTCATAGCTCTCTATGCATGGAGTTGCAAGGGACTATGAGTTTTGCTCTCAGCTAGAGCTACAAGAAAGTGACCTTGCTAGTCAACCATACAATGAGAGATTCAAGTGAAGACAAGGGCAACAATGCCAATATCTCCAAGAATCTAAATGGAAATGAAATGCAAATGCAACTAGTATGAATGTGCAAGCTAAGCTAAATGATAACAATGCAATGCTTGAAAAGAAATCTAATCTATAAAAGGAAATAGCAATGGATTACAAATCCTTCCTATTTAGACTATGTGAGATTGCATAAAAGGAAATCTACACTAAGAATGCCATGAATGCAACTATGAAAGCAAAACTATTATGAAATGCAACTAAGAATGTCAAGGCTTCAAAGCTTGAGTGTCTTCAAAGAGAGCTCCAAAACCTGCAGCATAACAATAGCATAAAACAAGGATATGCAAATGAAGGAGAGAGCTCTCCTTTTATAAGAAATGAGGTGAAATGGACCATGGAGATTAAGAGACAAAAAGTCTTAATCAGCGGTGGAGCTTGAAAGAGGAGCAATCCATGTGCACAAACATCCTCCAATGAGAGTGAAGTGTTGACTTTTGAGCCTCATGTGAGACAAAAGTGCTTTTTCCCTTTTTATAAAATATGAATAATGCTTTATTTGTGCAACTTAGGATAAGAGGAAAAGTGGGGGCTTTTTATTTATTAAAAGGGGAGGAAATATTCTTTTTAAATAAATAAAGACTTAGGATAAATGGTTAGCCCAAGGATAAAAATCCAATATATGATCGAAATTAAGACTTGATCAAGAAATTGATATTGTTGAAAATATTGATTATTGATCAAAATGATTCAGGATTGATAAATCAAATAAATGGGGCCCAAAGTCTAGGCGACCATTTTAGGGTGCATACAACTGTCCCTAGTGTAATTGCCACTATTCAGCCACATTAATGCTTTTCTTCTTCAACAAATGAGGATAGTCACTGTAAAGACAACATGATAATGTACACTCACTGTGAGTGTACATTATCATGTTGTCTTTACAGTGACTATCCTCATTTGTTGAAGAAGAAAAGCATTAATGTGCCTGAATAGCAATACATTCAAGTGGCAATTACACTAGGGACAGTCACTGTGAGATGTCCTCATTTGTGACTATCCTTACAATGAGTGTACATTATCATGTTGTCTTTACAGTGAGTGTACATTATCATGTTGTCTTTACAGTGTCAATATATGCATTATTACTTAAACTGAAGAGTACTCTAAATAATATGTCATTGTGGAGTTCTGATTGCTTCCAATTTGATATACGCTTGTTCTACTTATGTATCCAGCATCATGTAAGAAAAGTTGATGCTTTTAAATAGATTCATTTAGCCATGAAATGCCTGTGCATGTTACATACAAGATTCCAAAGCCCAAAACTGATTACTCATTATAATTCATGTACAGAATGATAATCAACCACAACGAGGCATGCGTAGGCGCTGCTTAGATTTTGAGGCATCAGAAGCTCGTAGAAGAAACTTGACCAATGGCTCATGGAATGCAACAAACTTATTGCCTAAAACAGGAGCATTGGTAACCACAGATGATGGTTTTGAAAAGAACACTTCACCATCAATGTCACGTGAGGGAACTACAATTTCTGATGGCAAGTAACTTGTAGTATATAAGAGAGATGCAGGTACAGATGCTGGGAATACATTGCTAATGAACCACATTAATGCTTTTTTCCTTCAACAAATGAGGACAGTCACTTTAAAGACAACATGATAATTTACACTCACTGTAAGGATAGTCACAAATGATGACATCTCACAGTGACTGTCCCTTGTGTAATTGCCACTTGAATGTATTGCTATTCAGCCACATTAATGCTTTTCTTCTTCAACAAATGAGGATAGTCACTCTAAAGACAACATGATAATGTACACGGGCTGTAAGTGTACATTATCATGTTGTCTTTACAGTGACTGTCCTCCTTCAAGTGGCAATTACACAAGGGACAGTCACTGTAAAGGCAACATGATAATGTAGAGAAACGTTGTCATTTGTATTTTCAACAGTGCCGAGAGAGATTCCCTCCGCGAAATCACAGCTACAATTTCTGAGTACGTTGGGTTTATTTTTCTTTTGCCATTATTATGTAATCTGGTATTCAGCTGTTACAGAGCTAAAATACCCAGAAATGAGGACATATCTGTGTTGAATTTATTGTTAGCGGCTCTGGTTATTTAGAAGTTTAATTTTATTTGTTCATCTTTCAAGCACAAACATTTTCTGGACCGTAACATCTTCATTGTTTCGGGTATGCAATGAAACAGCCGTAACTTACAACTACCTTCACGGTACTTGTGTACATTATCATGTTGTCTTTACAGTGACTGTCCTCATTCAAGTGGCAATTACACAAGGGACAGTCACTGTGAGATGTCCTCATTTGTGACAAGGACAGTCACACGAGGACATCTCACAGTGACTGTCCCTTGTGTAATTGCCACTTGAATGTATTGCTATTCAACCACATTTATGGGCCCGTTTGGACCCCAGCACACAGTAGCATCTACAGAGAAGAATATCCCAGGTGTAACAAGTTGTAAGAATATACCAATAGTTCTAAGAAGTTCCCTAGCACATAGTAGCATCTACAGAGAAGAATATACAACATGAGGGCAGCCACTGTAAAGACAACATGATAATGTACACTCATTGTATGTGTACATTATCATGTTGTCTTTACAGTGACTGTCCTCATTCAAGTGGCAATTACAGAAGGGACAGTCATTGTGAGATGTCCTCATTTGTGACAAGGATAGTCACACATGAGGACATCTCACAGTGATCGATTGTCCCTTGTGTAATTGCCACTTGAATGTATTGCTATTGAACCACATTAATGCTTTTCTTCTTCAACAAATGAGGACAGTCACTCTAAAGACAACATGATAATGTACACTCATTGTAAGGACAGTCACAAATGAGGACATCTCACAGTGACTGTCCCTTGTGTAATTGCCACTTGAATTACACAAGGGACAGTCATTGTGAGATGTCCTCATTTGTGACAAGGATAGTCACACATGAGGACATCTCACAGTGATCGATTGTCCCTTGTGTAATTGCCACTTGAATGTATTGCTATTGAACCACATTAATGCTTTTCTTCTTCAACAAATGAGGACAGTCACTCTAAAGACAACATGATAATGTACACTCACTGTAAGGACAGTCACAAATGAGGACATCTCACAGTGACTGTCCCTTGTGTGATTGCCACTTGAATGTATTGCTATTCAGCCACATTAATGCTTTTCTTCTTCAACAAATGAGGATAGTCACTCTAAAGACAACATGATAATGTACACGGGCTGTAAGTGTACATTATCATGTTGTCTTTACAGTGACTGTCCTCCTTCAAGTGGCAATTACACAAGGGACAGTCACTGTAAAGGCAACATGATAATGTAGAGAAACGTTGTCATTTGTATTTTCAACAGTGCCGAGAGAGATTCCCTCCGCGAAATCACAGCTACAATTTCTGAGTACGTTGGGTTTATTTTTCTTTTGTCATTATTATGTAATCTGGTATTCAGCTGTTACAGAGCTAAAATACCCAGAAATGAGGACATATCTGTGTTGAATTTATTGTTAGCGGCTCTGGTTATTTAGAAGTTTAATTTTATTTGTTCATCTTTCAAGCACAAACGTTTTGTGGACCGTAACATCTTCATTGTTTCGGGTATGCAATGAAACAGCCGTAACTTGCAACTACCTTCACGATACTTGTGTACATTATCATGTTGTCTTTACAGTGACTGTCCTCATTCAAGTGGCAATTACACAAGGGACAGTCACTGTGAGATGTCCTCATTTGTGACAAGGACAGTCACACATGAGGACATCTCACAGTGACTGTCCCTTGTGTAATTGCCACTTGAATGTATTGCTATTCAACCACATTTATGGGCCCGTTTGGACCCCAGCACACAGTAGCATCTACAGAGAAGAATATCCCAGGTGTAACAAGTTGTAAGAATATACCAACAGTTCTAAGAAGTTCCCTAGCACATAGTAGCATCTACAGAGAAGAATATACAACATGAGGGCAGCCACTGTAAAGACAACATGATAATGTACACTCATTGTATGTGTACATTATCATGTTGTCTTTACAGTGACTGTCCTCATTCAAGTGGCAATTACAGAAGGGACAGTCATTGTGAGATGTCCTCATTTGTGACAAGGATAGTCACACATGAGGACATCTCACAGTGATCGATTGTCCCTTGTGTAATTGCCACTTGAATGTATTGCTATTGAACCACATTAATGCTTTTCTTCTTCAACAAATGAGGACAGTCACTCTAAAGACAACATGATAATGTACACTCACTGTAAGGACAGTCACAAATGAGGACACTTTTACTTTGATTATTGTCTTGCTGTTGTATATAATTTGCCGAGAGTGCATACCTACGCATATTTTTTTTATATTGAACAATATGCATCCAACTTTTGTAATCGTAACATGGTCCAACATACTCCATCAATTCAGAAACTTTGTTGTAAGACACCTTTATGCCATCCATAGAAAATAGGCCCAAACCATGTAATGATGATGGTGCTATGCGATATATCCTCTCATTAACACAAAAATCTATGTTTATTGGAGGAAGTTCCTTGGGTACCCAATGTTTCTGTAGATGTTGGTACCTCAAGGGCACCTTGATGTCGCCTTTCGTCTCATCATCATAAGAACATGACCCCCCTTGAGCAAGGAAAAATTTCATGTGTTTATTGAATTTCCTTCTAGTCCTTTGACCTCTAGTTAATCTCCCTATTCTAGATAAACTGCATGTCTCACTTTCCTCTTCTATTCCTATATTTCCCTCACTCGAGGAAGACACTTCTGACAAATACCTATTTGCTGGTACCTGCAAATGGGAGAGATCTTAGAAGACATCAATCTTACTATTGATAAGTGTATTAAATAGACTTTCTATAAGGTGTATTGACTTATACCTGTCGATCCATGAGACTGTGCGGGATGCTCTTGAAAGGGGTTCAATTTCCTGCAAATGTAATTCAATTATCGTGAGCATAATCACATCATAATCATAATCACATCCATCATAAGCATCACATAAAAATTAAAAACATTAAAACGTACACATTATAACACTTATAGCTTTTAAATAGATAATGAATAAACTATGTAACCATTTAAGACAAATATATTTCTATCAAGAAATGAATATTAAATACATTAAGGATTGATGGCATACCTTTAAATTTCATCATCATCATCCTCATCATCATCATCATCATCATCATCATCCTCGTCATCGTCGTCATCATCATCGTCCTCGTCGTCGTCATCGTTGTCGTCATCATCAACATCATCATCATCAACATCAACATCATCTTCATCATCATCATCAGTAGCAGCATCATCTTCTTCTTCTTCTTCATGAAAATTTGTCTCAGGAACATCATCCAATAATTGTCGATCGTGATCATCATCTACATCATCTTCTACTTCTTCGGTATCTTCTTCTTTCATCGCATTATACTTTATCGGCCTTCCTCTCGGTTCATGTCTAACAAAAAATGACCAACCCGGTTTATGTGAAACCTCTGAGTAAAATACCTGTTCACATTGGCTTGGAAGAACATAGGGCTCATCCCCAACTGGCTCAAACGACCTTGTATTAACCATTGTAAATCCATTATCATGTTCAATAACAGTTCTATTAGGATCATTTGGATTAAGTCGTAGCCTGTACCATTTGACAATGAAGAGTACTAATTTGAAGGAACTAAAGTCGCACTCAAGTATATCATCCAAAATGCCATAGTATTGATTTTTAGACTCTTGAGGATCTAAGTCATTTCTAGATGAAATATTAGTCACTTGAAAGACTGCAGTTATTCCAGAATCACAAGTTTTCTTCGTGTCATCCAACACTTTGACGCGAAATTTTTGACCATTACAGAACATACCCTTGTGGTGTTTAACCTACAATAATATGTGAAACATGTCAAAATTATTATATCGTGAGTTGATAAACATACGGGTGATTAATAATTTTGTACGTACCTGGAAATCTCTTAAACCATATGCTAAATCTATTTCCCTTTGCGTAACATTAGAATCTCCATTACGATGAGCTTCTTTAACCAATGAAGATACACCTTCCCACGTTAATGTGTGACCAGAATGTTGACATCGTTCAATCCATACCGTCATCCAATCAAGATTGTTTGCAATATACAAATGTAGTGCATCCCACTCTCGAGCAACTGTACAAAAAAAAAATAGACGACTTACAACCAATTTATTTTGAAGATTAAGAAATAATTTATTACAATAACATCTTATAATTTATTACCTGTCACTTTCCTCAATCTACCTTTCCCCATCAAGTACTCCCCTTTGAATTTTTTAAAAGGGTCGAGATCCCAAATGCGATCTACATGGATATTTGAAGCAAACTTAGGAAGATATTCAGTAATGTACACCATAGTCTGGTATACCATGTATCCCTCTACCATAGAACCCTCAGGATGTGCTCTTTGTCGAACCAAAGCCTTCAAAGATTTCAAGTGCCTCTCAACCATCCACATTGACCTAGTGTGTGCAGGTCCACACAATTCAATCTCCTCAACTTGGTGTATGAGGTAGTGTTCTTGTGCATTGAAAAAAGTTGGAGGTAGACACTTTTGCATTTCACACAATAAATGAGGAATTCTTCTCTTCCAATAGTTTATATCTTCTTTATGGATTTCTTTAGATGACAACCACCTACATTAAGAGATTCAAGTCACAAAAAATATATAAATACGAGACTTTACAAAATAATATACAATAGATTACATAGCAAGAAAAACAAATCGCGAATATAATAAATATATACAACAAATTGAACAGATATTACTGCTTACCTCATGTATTTTCCAAGATCATATATCACTTGTTTGATGTTATTGTTGAAGTGCTCTGGGAGAGATAGAGGTAGCACGTACTGCAGTAATTATAAACCAATCATTTCATTATTTTCTAACATAACATAATGAATAGTACACGTAGTTTATGAATATATTGTAAATACAGAAGAACATAACTTACCTTGATGAAAGTATGCCAATCATGCGTTTTGAGCCCTGGCCCAAATTCACTTTTCTTTGATATGAGATTGCTTATGTTCCCAGCAAATCCTGTGGGAAATCAAATTTTTCGTATGACTTCTTGTATGGCATCACTTTGCTACTCCGTTAATAACCAAGGAAGGGCACTTATATTAATCTGATCTCTATTGCTATTTGAGTGAATGAAATTCTTCAGTGCATGATTGGATTCATGAATGTCATTACAAATTTTGACAATTTTTTCTTTGTCACGCCTTCCATCCAGTATTTTCCACAATGTCTCTGTTATATTCTTTCCAACATGCATAAGATCAAACAAATGCACAATTTGTAGGTCCTCGTAGTAGGGCAACCTACTAAATTGTCTGGGATAGCTTTTTAGTCCCTTTGGAAGGTTGTCAGTAGTGCCTTGACGACCTTCACGATCATCAATTACATAATTAGTAAACAAAAATCACAATAGAAATATATAAATTACAAACATAAACCATTAAGTGGAACGACATTACCTCGACGATTAATTCTATTATATTCCAACTTCCATAGGCGAGGTGTCATTCTTCGTGGCTTTGATGTAGTCTCTTCTTTCCCATTGAAAAGATGTTTTTCCATACTTCGATACTTATGATTCCTGTGGAGGAAGTGTCTGTACTCATCAAACACATGCTTTCCTAAACTTTTTGAATGACGAGATTTCATCTTTGGACCACAAACTGGACATGCAAATTTTTCCTTTGTTTGAAGACCTACAAGATAATGATATAATTGGATTATTAAATATGTTGATTTTTATAATTAGAATTATCATGCGCAACTTGAATTCACTATAACATACCACAAAAATGTGTTAGCCCTGGGGCATCATGTATTGTCCATACAAGTATTGCATGGAATTGAAATTGTATTTGTCCTATTGGTCTAGACACGTCATACATAGTGACACCGTTCCATAACTCCACCAACTCGTCAATAAGAGGCTCAATATATACATTCATATCTTTAACTTGATATTTACCTACTTGAATGAACAGTAACATTACATAATTATTGTGACCATTTTACTGTAAGATTTGTAAGTACATGTAAATTAATAACTATCAAATGATAAAATACCTGGAACAATCATTGCCAACATAATGTGCTCCCTCTTTATTGACATCCACGGAGGAATGTTATTGTTGATAACAAAAACAGGCCACACCGAGCAAACAGATCTCATCTCTCCAAATGGATTGACACCATCCGCTGCCAATGAAAGCCTGAGATTACGAGGTTCTTCTTTGAAGTGTTGCCACTTTTCCTCTATGTGCATAAATGTCGAACCATCCGCAGGGATTCGAATAATGTCATCTCAACTTCTATTGCGTGCATGGTAATCCATAAATTGTGCCAAGCTAGTACACCTGAATAATTGTCGCATCCGTGGAATAATGGGGATGTAACGAAGAACCTTGTGAGGCACCTTTTTTGTTATTCGATCTGTTCGATATCTACTCGTATGACATACAGGGCATTGTGTTGCAAATTCATGTTCTTTATAATATATAATATGATCATTGGGACAAGCATGTATTGCTTGATACTCCATTCCAATATCTTTCATAATAGCAGATAATTCTCGATATGAGCGAGGTAGAATATTTGATGGTGGTAACAAAAACTCGCCTATCAATCTACAGCAAAAAATATAAGTTGTTAATATAAACAATATTAGTGGTACATTATTCACCCTTTGTTAACTATAAAGACATATATGACATACCTTAACATATGTGACATTGTTATGTTGGATAAACCATTCATAACCTTCAAGTTCAACAACAACAATACAGCAGAGAGAAGAGTTGTTTGGGAGTCTTTGTATAGGGGCTCGTATGCCTTCTCAAGTAGAGGTACATCAAGGCTATCATCATCATCATGATCAGATCCGCTTGGACTAAATGTGTCATGGATCAATGTATTTATACCATCATCTTCAATTGTGTTTTCTGGCGCATGATCGTCATCTTCCATGGGATCATTATCTTCACCTTGGATATTCGCACCCCCATGTTCCTCCATATCATGTACTTCCCTGGGGAGATCAACCTATATAAAATTGATTAACATAAATAAACCATGATCTTCAACTCATCATCAAGTGATTTCATATGTATATAAATTGTTAAAATGATATAATGAATAACTTACCAGTGGATGATAGTCATGCCCCCCTTCAATGTGACCATTCTCCCTACAATGTCTCTTAACTGTTTTGATTAGCAATCTTCTACGGTTTAAGCCCTTACAAATTTTGCAGGGACAATAACATTTTCCATCACCTTTTCTTTTCAAGTTAGACCACAATCTAGCGATTGTCTCCCTATTTTGTTCTTCACTTATATTATCTGACATGATCGTTCTTCGCAGGAAGCAAAAATTGGGCTATGAAAACTTCGGTCTACAACTTTCAGTGACTAAGCAAAATTGTCAAAAGTACACAAAACATATAAGCTACAAGGCCTTCTTGCTTAGCTCTAGAAGCTCTCTAGCAATCAAAACATATAAGCTACAAGGCCTAACAGCAATTTCAAAACATATAAGCTACAAGGCAAGACATATTACATGACATGGCAAAAGGATTAAAATATACATTAGATTAAAAAATATACAATTTTCAAACCTGAGCGCGCGGCTATAACTCGTGCAATGGTCTTCTTGCTTAGCTTTAGAAGCTCTCCAGCAGTCAAAACATATAAGCTACAAGGCCTAATAGCAATTTCAAAACAAGGGTCATCAAAAGAACCAAAAACAATGTGTGCAAACAATACCTTGTGAAGTGGTATAGACAATTAGAAGATGCTACTATGTGCTAGGGAACTTCTTAGAACTGTTGGTATATTCTTACAACTTGTTACACCTGGGATATTCTTCTCTGTAGATGCTACTGTGTGCCGTGGTCCAAACGGGCCCATAAATGTGGTTGAATAGCAATACATTCAAGTGGCTTACACAAGGGACAGTCACTATGAGATATCCTCATGTGTGACTGTCCTTGTCACAAATGAGGACATCTCACAGTGACTGTCCCTTGTGTAATTGCCACTTGAATGAGGTCAGTCACTGTAAAGACAACATGATAATGTACACATACAATGAGTGTACATTATCATGTTGTCTTTACAGTTGCTGCCCTCATGTTGTATATTCTTCTCTGTAGATGCTACTACGTGCTAGGGAACTTCTTAGAACTGTTGGTATATTCTTACAACTTGTTACACCTGGGATATTCTTCTCTGTAGATGCTACTGTGTGTCGTGGTCCAAACGGGCCCATAAATGTGGCTGAATAGCAATACATTCAAGTGGCAATTACACAAGGGACAGTCACTGTGAGATGTCCTCATGTGTGACTGTCCTTGTCACAAATGAGGACATCTCACAGTGACTGTCCCTTGTGTAATTAAGTATTGTGGGGAAGCATTCTAAATAACCAAAGCCGATAACAATAAATTCAACACAGATATGTCCTCATTTCTGGGTATTTTAGCTCTCTAACAGCTGAATACCAAATTAAATAATAATGACAAAAGAAAAATAAACCCAACGTACTCAGAAATTGTAGCTGTGATTTTGCGGAGGGAATCTCTCTCGGCGCTGTTGAAAACACAAATGACAACCCGCTTGATTTCGCGGAGGGAATCTCTCTCGGTGCTGTTCAAAACACAAATGACAACCCGCTTTGTTCAAAACACAAATGATAACCCGCTTGATTTCGCGGAGGGAATCTCTCTCGGCGCTGTTGAAAACACAAATGACAATGTTCCTTTTTTTTTTTGCACTTATATCCCGACCAACATAAGGTCCATTTGTAATACAACATGATAATGTACACTTACAGTGAGTGTACATTATCATGTTGTCCTTAGAGTGACTATCCTCATTTGTTGAAGAAGAAAAGCATTAATGTGGCTGAATAGCAATACATTCAAGTGGCAATTACACAAGGGACAGTCACTATGAGATGTCCTCATTTGTGACTGTCCTTACAGTGAGTGTACATTATCATGGTGTCTTTAGAGTGACTGTCCTCATTTGTTGAAGAAGAAAAGCATTAATGTGGTTGAATAGCAATACATTCAAGTGGCAATTACACAAGGGACAATCACTGTGAGATGTCCTCATGTGTGACTGTCCTTGTCACAAATGAGGACATCTCACAATGACTGTCCCTTGTGTAATTCAAGTGGCAATTACACAAGGGACAGTCACTGTGAGATGTCCTCATTTGTGACTGTCCTTACAATGAGTGTACATTATCATGTTGTCTTTAGAGTGACTGTCCTCATTTGTTGAAGAAGAAAAGCATTAATGTGGTTCAATAGCAATACATTCAAGTGGCAATTACACAAGGGACAATGTCATGAGCCGTGACATATTGAACTTAGTATAATAATAAAATGATTAGATGATATATAATAATCTATTATTAACGGTATATAACAATAATATATAATTATTATCAAAAGATAATAATAATATATAGTTAGCATAATAAGTAATATGTTAATTAAATAATATTAAAATATTAATAAATAATATAATTATGATTATAATTATAATATAAATTAACAATAAATAATTATTAATAAATTATATATATTATATTATAATAATATATTAAGTAATAATATTAAATCAATTATTGATATAATAATTTTAATATATAAATAATATTAATAAACCTCTCAATATAAAACAATATGTTATCACTATAATAATATTTATTATAATATTATTAATATTACTAACATCATTAATTATAATATTTAATAATAACAATAACATTAATAAATATAATAATAATAATAATAACGTTTAAAGCAATATCGAATATCTGTAATCGATATACATCTACATTAAACATCTGCATTATCTATCACGATGAGGAACGAAGAAGTGATACAACAATCACTAGTCATTACACATCGATACCATGAGAGGATGATTAATGAACCAAATACTATGAAGTCAAGATCAACATGATATGAATAAGGGATAGGTCGCTATGGGTTTCAGAAGATGTATTGATAAGCAAGAAGGATAACCATTCATATATTATAAATAATCATTAATTGCACAAGTTTAGACAATGACATATCCGATAAAGCAATATCAAACATGAAGACCCGCTAGCAAATATGCACCATCACTTCCTATGTTATCATGACAATAACATAAACTAGATTGAATTCTACTATCTATATCAATAGACACCACATAGGAGGATATCGACTAAAGGATTGAAAGATTATCGATTGTCTGAGATAAACCACATCTTGTAGAAACACAAAAGCATCAGTGATTATATCACAAGCTATTGATGAATGAGGCATCAGTCATGGATAATAAGTACAATGTATCCTTAAGTATTAACAGGAATGGAAGTCAATTTGAAGATCAAACTCCATTACCAGCAATCAACCAATAAATGGACAATTATCAGAAAATGATATCGACTTATATCAGAGTAGAAAGATTGGATATCATCATAACAATATGGGATAAGGAAAGAGTTAATATCGATTGACTAAATACTAATGATAGTTAGACCAAACTAATACAAACACAATGGATGTTAACTACTGGTTGCACTACCAATTAGGGAAGATTACCTTCATAAAAAGATTTGATATTGAGTCAATCTGGGAGTTATCTATGATCAGAAAATAATGAAATAATATTATGTGAACTGTCGGATTATGGAAAGGTGTGCTTAACAAAGGGACATGGAGGAAGAAACAAGACACGTCTCATTCATAGCATCTCTTCATTTGTTAAAGACAATATAAGAATGCATTCTCGTCAGTCACTCAAGGCATCATTAGAACTTTATTTACTTATCCATATTTGGATATACTCAATAGAGCATCTGCCTTTGGCAGTTTGGTTTCAAGTTTATCATTGCAGATCAGAGACAACACCATGATTGCACAGATAGAAAGGATAGTCAGAAACAGCATCAATATTTGAAGTTGCAAGCATATAATTCAGAATCTGAAATAGCAACATATCACTCATAGCGATATTACACATTTGCATAATTACATCATCATATCAGACACAGCAAATACATTGCTGTAAGCAATACTTATTGATTGTATATCGATATTGTTTATATCAGACATACCATCATTATACTATCACTATAAGTGATAGGAAACATCATATTCATAGCATATTTCATATCATTATATCCGACAGTGCTATTAAACATATTGGTATCAATATCATCTTGCACACATATTGTGATTGAATCTGAAATAGCGGTTGATATCTTAAGTAACCTCCATTACTTAGTTTAATTGTAAGTATCTGATAGAGTAAGTCTGAGAAGTGGAGTAATTGTTCCTGTTTTCCAAGTTAGCCAAAAAGGGGACATTACAGACAATCACGGTGAGATGTCCTCATGTGTGACTGTCCTTGTCACAAATGAGGACATCTCACAATGACTGTCCCTTGTGTAATTCAAGCGGCAATTACACAAGGGACAGTCACTGTGACATGTCCTCATTTGTGACTGTCCTTACAGTGAGTGTACATTATCATGTTGTCTTTAGAGTGACTGTCCTCATTTGTTGAAGAAGAAAAGCATTAATGTGGTTCAATAGCAATACATTCAAGTGACAATTACACAAGGGACAATCACTGTGAGATGTCCTCATGTGTGACTATCCTTGTCACAAATGAGGACATCTCACAATGACTGTCCCTTATGTAATTCAAGCGGAAATTACACAAGGGACAGTCACTGTGAGATGTCCTCATTTGTGACTGTCCTTACAGTGAGTGTACATTATCATGTTGTCTTTAGAGTGACTGTCCTCATTTGTTGAAGAAGAAAAGCATTAATGTGGTTCAATAGCAATACATTCAAGTGGCAATTACACAAGGGACAATCACTGTGAGATGTCCTCATGTGTGACTATCCTTGTCACAAATGAGGACATCTCACAATGACTGTCCCTTGTGTAATTCAAGCAGCAATTACACAAGGGACAGTCACTGTGAGATGTCCTCATTTGTGACTATCCTTACAGTGAGTGTACATTATCATGTTGTCTTTAGAGTGACTGTCCTCATTTGTTGAAGAAGAAAAGCATTAATGTGGTTCAATAGCAATACATTCAAGCGGCAATTACACAAGGGACAGTCACTGTGAGATGTCCTCATTTGTGACTGTCCTTACAGTGAGTGTACATTATCATGTTGTCTTTAGAGTGACTGTCCTCATTTGTTGAAGAAGAAAAGCATTAATGTGGTTCAATAGCAATACATTCAAGTGGAAATTACACAAGGGACAATCGATCACTGTGAGATGTCCTCATGTGTGACCTTTGTGAAGGCAAGTGCCAATTTGTACCCAAGTTACCAATATTGTGGCAAAAGTGGGAATGAAGCATTTAGGGGTCAAATTGGGCAAAGAAGTGTAGAAGTGGCCTATGTGAGGTCTAAATAGCCTAACTAAGTCATGGTTAGGGTCTTATGGTGTTTGAACAATAAGTTTTGAACCAAAATCCCAAAGGTTGTAACAAGTTGTCAATGTTGTCATTCACAACATTGACAACATTTGTGCAAGGGAGCATTTTCGAGTAAGATGGTTATGTAACTATATGAAACCATTGAATTAGGCATCAGATCAACTATAAGAGGCCTCCATCGATCTGTGCAAAAGGTTGGGGGGAAAAACATTTGGAATTAAGAAGATTTGTAGAGTAACACGGTTTTAGTGAATTCTTGAGTTTTTTTGTTTCTTTGTTTTCAGTTGATTAATGGATTAGATAGCTCGCAGTGTCTATTGGAAAAGTTAGTACAAGTTGTTTTTTTATTCTGTGTTGTGTTTTTTTTGAGTTTTGAAGCATTCCAACTAGTTTGTTAATTCTTTTGTTAAGTACCCTATCATTGGTTTGAACCAGGCAGGTTGAACAAATGGAGTCTTAGCTCATCATTCCATTGTCAATTTTGTACGGGCTCTTGGAATGGGTGAGGAGACTCCATGTACTATATGTTTGGAAGGAGGGGCCCTGGGAAGCTCATTTTCTATGTTTGCAATGATGTCCTAGGTGAGTCAGTTGAGCACAGTTAGGGATGACAAATCATTACAAGAAGATTACAACAAGTTGAATGCATTGGTTGCTTCAACTAAAATCTCATGGAGAGGTAGACACACATCTAAAGAAGCCCCAAGTCAAATTAGAAGATTGGGTGAGTTTCTTTGGCTGCTAAGAAAACAAACTCTTAGTCAGACTGTCCAAGTTGTGTCAAAATACTTGTTTTCAGGCATGGCTGTAGCAGTTGGTGTACAAAAAATCTAGGAGGAGAAGACCTTAGATATCTTGGAGTTCTCAATAAAGGGCATCTGAATCCTAAGCCCTTTAGGTGGCTTAATATAAACAAAAAGGCTTGACAAAGGCCTAATTGCTAGCAGCCTATTTTTGGGTGCAATTGGCATGCATGGTTTGATGAACCGGATTGAAGTACTGATGAAAAGTATAGGTGAAGGAGTAATATTGAAACCAATAGAGGTCCTAGTGGCCAGCCTCTCCATGGAGTAAAGTTCTAGTTGAATGTGTTTCAATTTGTGAAGACAAGACTAGGAGTGTCCTAGTAGCTAGATTGGTATTGAGCAGAGTTCGTTGTATTTCTTGTTGGTGTGCACTAGTTGAAGGAGTGGGATCTTGGGTAGAGATACCTAAAGAGTGTAGGGATAGTTAAGTACCCTATCAAGTCAAAACATTGGCCTAAAGAGACCCTAGTGAAGGATAGGGAGTGAGCAAGACAAAGTGTTACATCAATTAACAAGATCATTTTTTGGTAATTGTGTACATTATCATGTTGTCTTTACAGTGACTGTCCTCATTTGTTGAAGAAGAAAAGCATTAATGTGGTTCAATAGCAATACATTCAAGTGGAAATTACACAAGGGAATATCACTATGAGATGTCCTAAGTGTGACTGTCCTTGTCACAAATGAGGACATCTCACAGTGACTGTCCCTTGTGTAATTGCCACTTGAATGAGGACAGTCACTGTAAAGACAACATGATAATGTACACAAGTACCGTGAAGGTAGTCACAAGTTAGGGCTGTTTCATTGCATACCCGAAACAATGAAGACATTACAGTCCACAAAACGTTTGTGCTTGAAAGATGAACAAATAAAATTAAACTTCTAAATAACCAAAGCCGCTAACAATAAATTCAACACAGATATGTCCTCATTTCTGGGTATTTTAGCTCTCTAACAGCTGAATACCAGATTACATAATAATGACAAAAGAAAAATAAACCCAACGTACTCAGAAATTGTAGCTGTGATTTCGCGGAGGGAATCTCTCTCGGCGCTGTTGAAAACACAAATGACAACGTTCTTGTTTTTTTTGCCCTTATATCCCGATGTGATTTCGCGGAGGGTTACGGTGCTGTTGAAAACACAAATGACAACGTTCCTTTATTTTTTGCCCTTATATCCCAACAACATCGCAATTGCAAGTTAGGGCTGTTTCACTGCATACCCGAAACAATGAAGACGTTACGGTCCACAAAACGTTTGTGCTTGAAAGATGAACAAATAAAATTAAACTTCTAAATAACCAAAGCCGCTAACAATAAATTCAACATAGATATGTCCTCATTTCTAGGTATTTTAGCTCTCTAACAGCTGAATACCAGATTACATAATAATGACAAAAGAAAAATAAACCCAACGTACTCAGAAATTGTAGCTGTGATTTCGCGGAGGGAATCTCTCTCGGCGCTGTTGAAAACACAAATGACAACGTTCTTGTTTTTTTTGCCCTTATATCCCGATGTGATTTCGCGGAGGGTTACGGCGCTGTTGAAAACACAAATGACAACGTTCTTATTTTGTTTGCCGTTATATCGTGATGTGATTTCGCGGAGGGTTACGGCGCTGTTCAAAACACACATGACAACGTTCCTTTTGAATTTTGCGCTTATATCCCGACAACGTCGCAATTGCGACAGTTACAAATGTATTGTCGTCGCAAATTGCGACGGTGTCGGGCTATATTTGAAAAAAAAAGAGCAAAACCACATGACATTTGCCTGCCGTCGCAAATGGCCGTCGCAATGTCACCCCAAATGTATTAGTGTGTACCTCTCAACCTTTCTTTTTCCAACTTCACCTTCTTCTCTTCTTCCACATCCTCCAAATCAAAGTAGTTTTCAAGTACTTCTACCCATCCAAGCACTTCTTCAGGATCCATCTTTACTTGTTAAATTGATAAATCTAAATTTCTCTTTCTTCCAGTAACTTGTACTACCTTTATCAACCTCACAAATCTTCTCTCCTCAGGATCATCTTCTTCTCTATGAACCCTATTGTCTCATCCTCCATGGAACTCTCCTTGTTCTTCATGGTTCTCCTCATGAACTTCTTCCTCCCTCCTACGTTCTCTTCTTTCCTTCTCCAAAGCTTCTATCCTCTCAAGGAATTGAAGTCTTTCTCTCCTCATCTTCCTTTCTTCTCTTTCCATTACTACCTCTAGTTCTTTATTCTCTCTTTCCTTCTTCTCAAGTGTTGCCTTCAATTCTTCAATTTCTCTAGCCATATGGTTCTTAGGTAACAAGAATCTTCAGACATCTACCCAAAGCCTTTTCCTAATGCTCTGATATCACCTGATGTAGAGGTAGGTTTGGTGGAAGGACTGAATGATAGATTTGAAGGATAAACCTTTGAGTGGTTTAGGCACTAGAGCCAATAACCCTTAGGCCTAAATACACCAAAGGTGAACATAAATGGACACACCCTTACCAAATGGAAAATATGAATGTCTATGACCTATTTCAATGGGATTCAACAAGATTTGACAAGTTTTGAGGTTTATAACCAAACCCAACACCCCAAACTCTCAATTTGATAAACACACCTAATAGCCCCTCCTTGTAGGTCAACAACGGTATAAAAGTGCAGTTTACTCCAAATTACCTCAAAACACTTGACAAAAAAATTTAATTTTTTAGATACCCTTTTGGTCAAACAACAATATACTATAAACTTGGCACAAGTTATTTTGGACAATATCACAGTTCTTCATACTGATCCTTAATAGCAAGCATTAAACAAGACAATTTAACAAAGGAACTATAAGATATACAACTTCTCTGACTTCAATACTTTCAACAGTCTTCACATATGATCTAAAACCTCCAAATATGCAACCAATTTGGTCCTTGGATGCTTCCAAGTGTTAAAGCCCCAAATTGCCTCCAAGAAACCCTCTAAGCTAGGGTCTTTCAATAAAGCACTCTCCACTCACTTCTAGGACCAACCAAGGGTGGATCCACCATGCATAGGGTGTATCTAGATACAAAAAATCATAAAATTGATACCTCCTTCAGACAGATATCTCATTGTTGCTCCCTACCAATCAACTCATTAACACTTCAATCTTTCTATTTCGATGATCACCTTCCAACAACTCTTTATCTGCACATAAATTGGTTAGATTTGTATTATAAATAGTAAGGATGCATCATTCCATGAGAATAGAGCTTTGGTCATTCATGGAATGATCATCCATTCATTTGATCAATCAAAACTTGTAAGAAAAACATTGTATTATGTGACAGTCAGCCATGTTCCAAGAAATCAACAAATTAAAGGAACTTGAACACATCAAATGTGGATTGAAAACAATTTAGAAAATGTTCCTTATGAATTTAAAACATTAAATGATCAAATGGAATACAATAATCACATCAAAACTTGTAGAAAATATATGTTTCAATTAATTCTTAGGCGTAGTCCCATACATCAGTAAAATCCCTGACATCTATGATGTCATACAATTCTCAAAATCCATTTAAATAACTCCCTTATAACTCCCTCAACCATCTAAAATCAGTTGCCATGTTTTGTTAAGCATAAAACTATGTAAAAACAACTTCCCTCCAAACTGCATGTAGCCATTGGGATTCAAATATTTGAATCTACCAACTTACACATTATTAAATAAAACACCTAATTAGCCTCCCAAAATTATCTAGAAGATCCTCAAGACCTTATTAAACATTCATAAATTCATTTTAGACTCCTAAGGATCTAGTCAACATCATTTTATCACTTTTCTCAGTTTCCACCATTTAAGATCCTAAGGTCCTTAACAGGCCCTTTAGGATTTAATACATTTTCATTGTTTTTATAGTTCCTATAGCCTTCAAAGTTGATTATTGGCTTTACAAAATGCCAATTGAATTTTAAAAACTCCTCCTTCTCTTTTCTTTGTCCTTTATCTTCTTTAGGCAACTTTGCATGCCCTGATCGTACCCAATGCCAAAACCTTATCTGTCGATCATCCCGATACACCCTTCTCACAAACACCTTATATCATCACATTTATCACAATATACTCTCTCAATGTTTAGACTCTAATAAGGTCACCCCAATATTATAAGAGGTTCATGTTGAAACCTACAGTGCCCACACGAATGGTATGGTCTTAGCTAAATATATTATCATAGTATGATACTACTGGCCCACTATGGAGCATGATGCCTTTGAATTTGTAAAGAGATGTTTATCCTATCAGTAGCATGCAAATCTTGTCCATGCCCCAACATAGGATCTACATCCCATTGCACCTCCATGACCCTTCTCATGTTGGGGCTTTGACCTCATTGGTAAGATCACCCCTTTATCTTCTAATGGACACAAGTACATTATCACTACTATTGAGTATTTCACAAAGTGGGTGGAAGAAATTCCACTAATCCTCACTACAAGTGTCCAAATTACCAAGTTCATCCTCTACCACATCATATTTCATTTTAGTATCCCGACCACTATTTTCACAGACCATGACACACCATTTGAAAATGAACACATGAAAGATCTATGTGACCAATTCACCAACACTTTTCGAGGCCATATTTTCTCCAAGATAATGGTTAGTCTGAGGCAACCAACAAGACCATTCTAAAAATTCTTAAAAAGGTTGTCAATGATATTGGTCATGGGTAGCATCTCCAAATCAATCCCTTCCTTTGGACATAATGCACTTCATTCTACTCTCCTACAGGTACCACCTCATACTCCCATGTATATGTTATTGAATTTGTCTTACCAATTGAGGTTAAATTTCCATCACTACACATTTCACTCAAGAACCTACTCATTGATGAAGACTGTCATGTAGCTCGAGTCACCCAATTAGATTTTCTTGATGAAAAGAGACAGAATGCATATGATCACCTAATTGTATACAAAAATGAGCTTAAGAGAAGCTATAGAAAAAATATCCACCCATGATAATTCCAGGTAGGAGATTTGGTCCTTAAAGCGAATTAGAAAGTGCTCCCAAATAGAGAAAATTAAGGAAAGTTTGAACCTACATGGATAGGTGCCAATGTTGTCACACCAAATTATGGTTCAAGGTCATATCAGTTGTCCACTCAAGAAAGGGAGCCTTTGAATGACCCCATCAACATCATTCATCTTAAGAGGTTATATGCTTGATCCATACAGTGTACCCCACTTGTCTCAAAAAGTCCTAAAAATTCATTAAAAGAATGCAAAAAGTCTTGAAAAAATATTTTAAAAATGCAAAATATCATTAAAAAAAATTTAAAACAATGCAAAAAAGTCCTGAAAAAATCATAAAAACAATACAAAAAGTCTTGGAAAAGGCATAAAAACAATGCAAAAAAGCCTTGATAAAACATAAAAACAATACAAAAGTCCTAAAAAAATCATAAAAAATGCAAAAAAGGTCTTGAAAAAAATCATAAACAATGCAAAAAGTCCTAAAAAAAATCATCCAATGGTGAAAATTTGGCAATCAAATGCTTTGGATAGGTGCATGTGGTGAAATCTTGGAAGAAAAACCATGTGTATAGGGTTGTGCCATTTTTTATCAAAATCTCATCCTCCATGCATTTATCCTTCAACTCTATTATGGCTATCCTCATCTGTAGTTTCACCTCACAAAAACCCATATTCCCTGGGTGTTCCATCATCACACGTGCACAATGTATTTTCTACCTATCATTTGTATTGCTATCCCAATCTCTAAGAAGTGTACCTATTGGTTATATATAATGTACATATTGTCTTATCATTTAGCCCTATACAATTATCTTTGTCGTGTCACCGCATAGAGTCCTTTGTACATAGCTTCCTTAATTTCTAGTCTTTCATGCCATGTGTCATCAAGACCTTGATCCTCTTTCACCTGGCACTTCAACAATCATCTTTGAGTATCCTTTTCATCTTGGTCATCCTAGATATCCTTTTGTTGAGTAGCATTACCTAATCAATCATTAGATCACTGGTCTTTGTAGGATGCATCCTTGCTCAAATCACACCACAAGCAGTCTAATCCATTATTCACCCTTTGGAAAAATATGTTTGGGGAAATTACTATGGCATTGATTTCTTTTGTATCTTTGGTGTAATTCATTTTGAGCTTCCTTGTTTTTAACTCCTTAAATTCATCATGATCCTTTATATCATGGTGCACTGTGAATGGTTCAACTTTGGGCAAGGTCTTGATCTTTTTGTTTTTAGGTCATTTAGATATGACTTGTATTTTCAACATGTGGTCCTCGTGGTCACATGGTGCACTTGGGAAATATGTCTTGTTTGTGGATTCTAATAGCATCATATCCACCCTATTTCTCTATGGCTCAAGCATGATGCTAGGAGTATCCTTGCGTGTTTGTTATGCCAGTCCATGCATAGTCTATGACATAGCCTTGGTTATTTATACCTTGGTAGGTCCATGAAAATGCTATAGAAAATTAAGTGGTCACTACATGACAACCCCCTTTTAGGGTGCTCTTTCTCAAGCTTCTCCCATCCCTAATCTTCCACTCAAATCTCTCATCCCTCATTATTCTATCATTTTCTTTTATAATCCTTATTTTTAGGAATGTGCACATGTATTTATGGATTAGTTTTCATCCCTAGATGGATTTTCTATTGTGAGTGGCTTGATGAGTTCATTTTCATTATCATTTAGTTTTATTTGTATTGGCATTGTCACATAGGATCATTTGCATCAATTTGAATCATACATGTCAGTACAAAAATCATAGTAAATGCTACTAATCAAGGCACAACATCATGTATACTCATACATCAGGATAACATATAAATATAAGAAAAATAAAGCTTCACATCCCGCATCACATTCAGTTAGTACATGTGCATATATAAGCATCCATCAAAAGAAACAAAAAAGACAAAAAAAAGAGACATCATATGAATCATCCATAAGTAACCATCAAATGTTCATCATGCATATAAATAAAAGTCTAGCAAGATAAAATCAAGGTACATAAAGTCCATTGAGTCAAAAACATCATGTATACATCATATGTCATATACATCTCATCTAGTGCATATACATGAGCTTAAAAATTTGCTCACAACAAGACTCTATCTAGTCCCTCTCTCAAGTCACTCTAGTCACCTCCTCTGCTAGCATTGGTGCTTGAGTCCCTATGTTCTGGTCATATCCTTTATCTCCTCTTGAGTCCCCAAATCCCTCCTCCAGTATCTCCTCCATTCTCCCATCACTTATACTTGTCATCCCTGCTAATAGACCCCCTGACACATCATCCACATGTCTCCTACCACTTGTAGCCTTGGTCTCCACACAAGGAGTTGCTTCCCTATCATCCTCTTCTAACCTAGCTAACCATCCTGGTGTCTTTGGTATGTCCCATGATCTTGTTGTCATCCCCTGTCTCACCATTCCTAATCTCAACATTGTCAGTACCCATGGTGGGTGGATACTCTATACCACCCTTCAATGGGAGCTACTACTCTTCTCTATGTACATGTTGCTCCTGCTAGATCCTCCACTTCTCTGAGATCCCTATCTCCTTCTTGATCACCTACTCCTTCTAGAACCCCCACTCCTACTGCTAGACCTCTTTGGTCATTTGTATGCTTGCCTTCTCTTAGCTGGCACAAAAAACTCATAAGTTTTCTTATACCATGTCGCCTCCCTCCCTAGATCCTCTATCCACTTTTCCTCTTGTGCAACCAGGGAAACCAAATCAATCATCCCTCCTCTTTTAGCCCCTACACACCCCACAATATTATTCCTCTCATTTCTAACCTCCTCCAACCATCTCTTTAAATTCTCCATGTCCCCATCCCCCCTCTATCATTCTTCCTCCATGGCATCCCACTCTGCCTCTATGACCTCTATATATCCCATGACCATGCCCCTCTCCTTTATCATTGTCCTCAAATCAATCCTTAGTCTTGCTAGCTCTATTGTATCCCTCTTTATCTCCCCCCTCAATCCATCCTCCTATATCCTCTCGCTTCCCAACTCCTCCCTCAACCTATCCCTCTCTAGTGCCATTACATCATGCATCTCCTATAAACTAAATATGGATGCTCTTGATACCTTGATCTGATCTTCTTGTGAGACTCCTTGTGTAGATGTTCTCAGCTCCCCCTATAGTATCTCTCGATGATCCCTCAACTCATCTATATGACACTATGCTCTCTTGAGCTACACACTCAAGGTCTCCATCACATCATGTTTTTGTTGCATGTCATCACCATGTTGTGATGCCTTCTCTACTAGTTGTTTGTCTACCCCCCATCTATGTCTCATGATCTTCGGTGGCACTTCCACTTGTGTCATTGTAGATCTCTCAACCATCGCCCTCATCTATTGAGTCCTTAATCTATCGGTAATGGACCTACCCATGGCTTCTAACTTCTCCTCTACATTTTTCCTCATCTATCTCCTACCTTCTCTCTCTAATATATGGTTGCCTCCCTCTATGACATCTATCTCCAACACCTCCATCTCTAGAACCTCTTGCTCTACTTCCTCTCCACCCTCATAAACATCATCATTCACCTCCACTATCACCTCTTATATCTCCTCTGCTCCACCACCTCCTCACCCTACTACTCTCAATAATATCCTCCTCACCCTATCACTACGTATGCATCCTCAACATATCATTGTCGCCCTCCTATGTATGTGTGGTGGTAGGATACTTGAAATCCCTACTCTCTCTTCTATCTATGTCTCAAACCATGCCTCATATCTCAAAGTCATACCTAGATCATCCACACCCCCCTATGGGTCCCATGCCTCCGACTAGATATCTACTCACTCCTGATGAGCCATCAACCTATTCACTACTACCCCTATGATCTCCTCTTGTGGGATAGTTGTGCAATCTTGTGTAGAGGTCCTAGAATCTCATACCTCACTCCAAACTATCTCATCACCCTGTCTACCCAATACCACTCAATCACATATTCTCTCTAACCTAGTATATATGAGGGTGTCATCATTAATGGTAACTCCTCTAAGCCCTCCTCCCATCATATGATGTCATGATATGGTCTCCATATGATCACTGAGGCATCCATCTCATCTAGTATTTGCCTCCATTGATCCACCAAAAATCCCATATACCTCAATGCTCCTCCCCATCTATACACTACTAGTTTCTTCTCCCTCCTCACTGTCCTCTCCCCACTAGCTGGGTAACAACTATATGCTCCCATGACTAAATTTGTAGAAGGGTCATGTACCTTGTACTCCTTAGACCATGCTAGCATATCAAGTGAAACTCTCTATACAACTCTACTAGCATTAGTGTGACCCATTCCACCCACCTCTGTCATCATACAACATCCACCACCAACTACACCCATCCTAGTGAGATAGTGCATCCTCTCCTCTTTGGTGTCAAGAAGCAACCTATGAATATGCATACATATAATCATGCACATGTATGGGATCACATATGATTGTACTACCCCTAATACCATTATCCAATTATACACAACAATCTATCTTCCCTAGGAGTGGCTACATTGCCTCAACATGTAATATGTCATGCATTCATGCCCGTGACCCCCTAATAGGGAGCCAAAATATCCTATATATATCCTCTATTATGACTATCATTTCCTCTATTGAGAGATGGAAGGTAGATGTCCCTGGTCTCCATCTCTACCAATGTGATCACCAAATAACTATGTGCCCATATATTGGGCATCTGAGCCAAGTACCCAAGCCCTAGTTGATCCACCAATCCCCAAAAATCTAGTCCAAAGTGCTCCACCACCTCCAACATAGAAAACCATGACTCTCATACTACCAGAGCATTCACTCTCCTCTACAAAATCATCAACCCTAGTCATTCCATTATATCCAACCATTTTACCCAAAAAGTCAAAATTTCTAAGCTAATTCCCCACCCCCCATAGGACATAGTCAAAAACCAAAGTTAAAATTTCTAATCCAATTTCCACCCCCCTAAGGGACTCAATCAGAACCAATAGTCAAAGTTCTTCAAGCCCAATTTCTCTCTGGAGGCCTTAATCAAAACTCCCAACCCATTCCTCTCATTCTCACCTCCCCCCTTTTTCTCTCCCCTCGCCCATCTTCCTCCAAAAAACTCATGTTTTTGGCAGAGAGATCTTCCATTTTGTGTAGCAAATCCACCAACTTATAGGGCATCTACACCTATCGATCTTGTCTCTTCTCCCCACCCCCAAGCTTGATGTATCTACTGAAGTTAGAGACCAGTCTCGTCCAGGCGACCTCCCACCTAACCTTGGTAGATCCTCCAAGCTCGATAAGAAGATCCATGACGGATTCACCTATTCGGGCAAGCCCCTACTTGAGCTTAATGAATGGTCAAGATAGATGGGTCAATCTGATCATTTGGGTGATCCCTTGTCTAAGCTTAAAAATTATTTTCCCATCCAAGCTTCCTCCCATCTGAGCTCTCTCTCGCTTGAGCTCGCCACTTCTGTCGAGCTCAATGGGAAAATCTACATATGTGGATCTGCTCGTCTCGGTGAGCTCTCACCCAAGCTCGGTGGATCTACTAAGATTGATGGGTGGATCCTTTGATGTAGATCTGCCCGTCTGATCATCTCCTCCACCCAAATTGATAGATCTGCTAAACCTAATCCAATAGATTTACTGAAAATTGACTTTTAAACCCCAAGCAAATGCATGGAAAAATGTACAAACTAAAAAATAAAGTTGCATTCCTAGCGATTCAGTTGTTGCCTCTACCATAGATGTTGTAGCATCAAAAAATAGAAACACTTATATTTAGCACTGGTTTGGCCTTCCGAGTAAGTGGTTTGGGGTCATGTTGAACGCCTTGAATGGGTCTTTGACTTGGATCTAGTTTTTTCCCCTGTTTTGCCTTATTTTCCAATTCTTTTCTACATAATTCTAGCATCCTGAATTGAAATTATGAGATTCTTGACCTTAGTGTTGAGGTTGACCTTTTAGGTCAAGGTTGACCTCGACCTTGACCCAGGGTCCAAATTTCAAAATCCCAAAGTTTCTAGATGTCAAGTTTTGGAAATATTTATTTCCCACTTTCGAGTTGGTTGTTTCGGGCTTCAAAATGGTAAAATATTAAATTATATTTAATTTAGGTCCATTTCTAGGGGTAAAGGCTTACATGGGAATTTAATTCTCCTATGTAGGCCTCTCTAGAAGTTTGTGCCCTAGATTAGTATAAAAGGAAGCCTTCTCTCATTTTATCCATCAAGTATCAAGTTTTTCAATCACAAATCAGGTATAATCAAGAAAGCAAGAAGCAAGCAAGAAGGAGAAAGAAATTATTCAAGCATTCATCCATCTTCAAGCATTCGAGATCTAATTCATAAAGGAGATCCATTGGTAGCCATTGAAGGATTAAATCTCTATGGAGCCCTCTTGTTGAAGATTTCTCCATTCATATCCATCCAAGCCTCCTCCTATTCCAAGATCCATTTAAGATTGGTGTTGAAGATCTAAAGACAATTGATTCGAGACATCCTACATCCAATTCTACATTTATTAGGAGCATCCATACTTGTGGATTCAAGGATTTGAATCCTCCACAAGGGTTTCAACACAAGCAAGGTGAATTGTTTCATTTACTTTGTTTATTACTGCAATTTCAATTCAATTTAGAGGTTAATTCCTAAATTAGGGTTTGACCAAGGAAAACCCCTCCCCCCCTAACAAACAAAACCATTTTTCTTGCAGGAATAGGTGCAGACCAATGAATTACAATGCAGATCTGGACATCCTTTTTGGCAAACGTTCAGGATCGACAAATAGAATTTTTGTCGGAGCAGCGCAAGTCAAGGTTGACATTAAGGGGTCAAGGTTGAACTTTTACCCCTGGGTCAAGGTCAACCTTTCTCATAAAAGAAAAAGATTTTTGGGTTTTCTAGATCTGACGGTTTCAGTCTACATTTGCAAAAATAAATAGTTTCTGAGATCATTTGACAAGGTTTTTAGCAGATTCTTTTTCGGAGGTAAGTAATTTTTATTTCTTCATTTCAATATTAGTCTTCTAGATTTACTTTACATATCATTAGAATTTCATGTATGTGGAAAATATTGGTTTAGGTTCTCTTTTATGTGCAAACCCCCATTGTTCTAGACCCCATCTATATTCTCCACTATACATTTTGGTGAACCCGACAAGCTTACCCCCTATCTTTTGTGGAATTAGGTGCCCTATTGTGTTTGTGGTGTTCGATTTCCTTTTCATGCTTATAAATTTCATTTAAATGCATTTGGTTATATCTAGATCTATTTTCTATGCATTTATTTATTTGTTATCATGTTGCACAAGTCGTTTCAAGTGTTTTTCAAGTGCTTTATTGATAGGGATGATAATCCTCCTATTTGGGATGAACCTTTAGATTAGGATGTTGATTACTCTCTTCCTCATGAAACCATTGTGTATGAATCTACTTTTTGGGATGAACCCTTGGATAAAAAAATTGATTTATCCCCTCCTCATGAAGAAGATTTGATACAAGAGGGAAATTTATTAATGGATGACATATTCATACATGATGGTGACTCTTTTTCTAAAATATACTCCCCTTATGCAGACATTTAAGTGAAAGAAGATGGCATTATAGATGCTTTACCTACATTTGGGATACCTTCTAGTGATGAGGCATTAGCGGAGAACAATATGAATTCCCTTAATGCTCTCCCTCTTAGTGATGATCTTATGGAGAATCAAGATCCTACTTCATCTCCTCCTAGGATGTCTTCTTTGCTTCCTTCTTATGAATCTATTTGTAGTGTTGAGACAACTAACATAGTTTATCCAGAACCCTTGTTGACTATCAAAGGTTGTCCTCGCATTACTATCAAAGGTAAACCTATGGAGTCTTTAGAGTCTTTCAATGATCAAGATTTGATAGCTCACACCTATCATACAAGGAATAACCCTTAACCTAATTCAATGGTTTCTACTTCTTTACCACCTTCTCAACCCATTCTTCCTCCTCCACCCTGTCTTCCTAGCAAGGAGTATGATTTGATAAACCAATTGCGCAATACCCCTACCAAGATTTCTTTATGGGAGCTTCTTCAAACTTCACCTACCTACTATGAAGTATTGAAACAAGCTCTAGCAACTCTTCCCACTCCACCTCCTAATCAAGAGAACATCAATGCCTTCTTACACTACTGCATGCATGCTACCCCAGGTGCTCCTGACATTGTATTTACTCAAAAGGATTTACCTTATAAATAAGTTTAGAATCAATATGATGCTCTTATGGTTGTTTTTACTATCAATAAGAGTATCATTCGTAGGACCTTGATTGATAATGGATCTGGGCTTAATATTTGTAGCATGGACATGCTCAAAGAGATTAAAGCTGATATTTCAACTATTCAACCTGACAATGTTCCTATACATGGCTTTGATAACATTGCTAAGAACACTTTGGGCATCATTACCTTACCTATCAAAGTAGGTTCGGTCATCCTAAA
This sequence comes from Chamaecyparis obtusa, assembly GCA_027943335.1. Lineage (NCBI taxonomy): Eukaryota > Viridiplantae > Streptophyta > Pinopsida > Cupressales > Cupressaceae > Chamaecyparis > Chamaecyparis obtusa. The sequence goes on along the minus strand of BSBK01000792.1, from coordinate 31,085 downwards.
TACTCCTTTTCATGTTATGCCTGAACCTCTTAATTATAACCTTCTTTTGGGTAGACCTTGGTTGCATGAGATGCATGTTGTTCCTTCCACCCTTCACCATCAAGTCAAGTTTATTCACAACAATATGATGTATACACTTTATGCGGATGATGCACCAAATCCTTGTTTGAATATTCAAACCTACACTACTCCTACTCCTAATAGTAATCCTTCTTCCTTTAATTCTCTTCCTAGCAATGATTGGGGAACCTTGGATTTTAATCCTAGCTTTATTGGAGAGTATAAGGTTTTTTATCTTGATTTTATGAAGCAAAAAAAAGAGTTTGAACAATGAGTTTTTGCTTCTACTTCTAATGCTCTTCGTAATAACTTTGTTTCTACTTCTACCCATTATGAATTTGTCAAACCTACTAATGATGACATAGTGGCTACTATAGTTCCATTGACTCCTATATGGCTTCTCGTTATGGTCCAAGTTATCATTTCCTAATTAAACAAGGATTCAATGGTCAAGGATGTGGTAAGCATAAACAAGGAATTCAAATGCCCTTACAGAATGGGGGGCATGAGCATTCTTATGGATAGGGATTTAATCCTCAACAACAAATTAATGTTAACAACATCTCAAATAACACTTTAAAACATGATGAACCTATGAAGAAATTTGACCAAGAAGTTCTTTTACCTAAACTCCTTCATGCTAAGATGATTACAAGACCTAAACGCAAAAACAAATGTAGTCCACACTTGATGACTCTTCCTTTTTGTTTGTATCAGAGATTTCATGATCACTCTACTAATGAATGTAAAGCTTTACATTATAAGATTAGGCAGCTCATTGATAGTAAGGTTATTTATATATCATATGGCAATGAGTTGTATTTCAATCTTGTTTTCTCTAAATAACATTTATGTTCCTATTATGGAGCTCCACATTATGTAATAATGTTAGCCTAATTCTTGGGGGCTCATTGTCTTGTATAGTGTTGTGAGCTATATAATAGGTCCCCTTCCATCCTTGTTCCTATGCTTGGGGGGAAAGGATGCCATCTCCTTATTTTCTATCTTTCTGGGATCCACTCTTTCCTTGGTTAAGCAGTATATATCTATTATGTGATATCCAATCATATATGAAAATTTTTGTTTACATTAAGGATCTTTGTCCTTGATCATAACCTATTTTGTTGTTTGACATTGGGTTTCCATGGTTGATAAATCTCTCACCTTGGAAATTGAATAGTGTGTTATCCCTCACAAGGGTTACTTTTTCCCTTCTCGCATGATATCTCTTTGCATTCATCCCTTCCATGGCCTCATAGGAGTTGTGACCTTCTTGGCTTGGACTGGGTGTTGTTTATGGATATTGTCTTGATGTTGAAGAAGGATTTATCCATGTTCTTTTCTTTTCTTTACATGTCAAAATAGTATATATTTTTCCATCTTAATGAGGGGGGCATATATACGTCATCCCTCATTCTATATTATGCATTTTTGTTCTAACCTTTTATTTTGCAGCTTGCTAAATCCTTAGAAGGTAACACACATAAGTTGCTAAATCCTAAATAGATGCACATTTTAAATTTCAAATATGCTAAATCCTTGGAAGGTAACACACGTAAGTTGCTAAATCCTGAAGAGATACGCATTTTACAAAGTTATTATATGTTGATATGAGGATATGGATCCATGGGTACTTCATAAAAGGCATCAGAAGATGCACTACATACATGCACAAAGCCACCAAAAGGTGGACAACTTTATGGGGTGACTATCAAGTGCTTGCTTGGTGGGCCATCCTATCATTTTTGTGGTTCACAGTGAGATACACACATCTTACTGGGCAAGCTAGCCACTCCTCTTTCCCCTTTTCTCTCTTTTTTCTAGTGATGTCTCTCTTATTATAATCTTGGAGTTGACAAAGACTTGATTCCCTGGGGGGCTTGAGGATTCCTTTGTCCCTTTGGTTTCAATAAGATGTCTTTTTCTTTGTGATCTCCTTTACCAAGAGTTTACATTCAGTCCATACTCTTGCTAAAGTGGGGGATAAATGTAGCATCGTAAAATGGAAGCACTTCTATTTAGGACTGGTTTAGCCCTCCGAGTAAGTGGTTTGGGGTCATGTTGAATGCCTTGAATGGGTCTTTGACTTGGATCTAGTTTTTTCCCCTGTTCTGCCCCATTTTCCACTTATTTTTTGCATAATTCTGGCATCCTGAATTAAAATTATGAGATTCTTGACCTCAAGGTCAAGGTTGACCTTTTAGCTCAAGGTTGACCTCGACCCTGACTAGGTCAAGGTAAACCTTTACCTAGATCTAGGGTCCAAATTTCAAAATCCCAAAGTTTTCAGATGTCAGGTTTCGGAAAGATTTATTTTCCACTTTCAGGTTGGCTGTTTTGGGCTTCGAAATGGTAAACTCTTAAATTATATTTAATTTAGGTCCATTTCTAGGGGTAAAGGCTTACATGGGAATTTAATTCTCCTATGTAGTCCTCTCTAGAAGTTTGTGCCCTAGATTAGTATAAAAGGAAGCCTTCTCCTCTCATTTTATCCATCAAGTATCAAGTTTTTCAACCACAAATCAAGTATAATTAAGAAATCAAGAAGAAAGAAAGAAGGAGAAAGAAAGCATTCAAGCATCCATCCATCTTCAAGCATTCAAGGTCCAATTCATCAAGGAGATCCATTGGTATCCATTGAAGGATTCAATCTCTATGGAGCCCTCTTATTGAAGATTTCTCCATTCATATCCATCCAAGCCTCTTCCTATTCCAAGATCCATTCAAGATTGGTGTTGAAGATCTAAAGACAATTGATTTGAGACATCCTACATCCAATTATACATTCATTAGGAGCATCCATACTTGTGGATTCAATGATTTGAATCCTCCACAAGGGTTTCAACATAGGCACGGTGAATTGTTTCATTTACTTTGTTTATTACTGTAATTTCAATTCAATTTCAAGGTTAATTCCTAAATTGGGGTTTGACCAAGGAAAACCCCTACCCCCCCAAAAAACAAAACCATTTGCAGGAACAAGTGTGGAACAACGAATCCAGGTGTGCATGATGCACTAACTACCCGAACATCACCATTTTCTCTAGTTTCTCTTCTTCTCCTCCACTCCAATTTTTCAAACTTGAGGGTGCAAAATGACTTGTAAAAAGTCACTTTTTTAAAATATAGGGTCCTTTTCACCCTCCCTTTTTCTTCTTCTTTTTCAACCCATTTCACCTTCATTTGGTTATCATTTCCTCATATGAACTCTAATTTTGATGACATGCATGCCTACAGACTCAATTTTTCATTTGCTTTTCTCTTCTATTTTCCCTCTCAAGGGGGCATCACCTAAGGATTTTAACTAATTTTCAATGTTTGGGGCATGTTTTATTTTCTTCATGTCGTCAATATTCTATTTATCTTTGAAATGGAGTTATTTTAACACCATTTCAAAGAGGGGCAAAATGTAAACATCCAAATCCAAACATAATTAATTTATTTAATTATTTTTTTGTCTTCTATAGTCCTAGGTAAGTTAACCTATTTAATTTACCTAATGCACTTGATCCTATTTTATTAAATGAACTTAGTGATTTGCCTAATAAAACAATCAAACCCCATTCTTCTATAGTCCTTTTGTCAATTAGATGGCTATTCTATCTAATTAGTCCCCTCATCTTCCAACCATCCTAGGTGTATTATTTGATCCAATTTACCTAATGTCCAATACCATTTAATTAAATAAATCCACATACTTAATTAAATTAATCTTCTTCTATTTTAAATTAAAATTAGTTCAAAATTCACCAAATTTCCCCCCACTTACCAAACCCTAACCTATCCACTCACCTTCTAACTAACCCATCTCCCTAAGTCTAACCCATAAATACATATGCACATTCCTAAAAATAAGAATTAGGAAAAGAAAGGTAAAGTTAATTAATTTTCCATTTTCCCTCCAAGTCCCAAGGATGAAGGAATTTGGCCTTGGGGTTAAAGGCCATTTTTGGCAAGTTAATTGACTCAACCCCCAACCACTTCTCCTAAATTTTAGATCTCTAACCTCCCAAAGAGATAAGGAGAAAAACATCTCTCATTCCAATCTCTCACTCATTACATTCACATCCAATATTGAAAAACTCTCACAAATCATTCACTCTCCCACATTAAATCATTTTCATCATGGAAGCTCATTTATACATTTTTTAGAACCCTTCAAACTTGTGCAAATCTTGTAGCCATACCCATTATTCTTGGAAGTTTGATTAAATAATGGAGTATTTTATTATTGTTATGCTACCAAAATCATGAGCACACATCCAATAATACAATCATGAATAAATTGTTGCAACAAAGAGGCTACAATATGGTTAATATAGTTTTCATACTTGTTGATTTTTTTCTCTTTCCATCTATTCATGTATGTTGTTTGAACTTGTGTTCTGACTGTTTTTACTAGTTATTTGCATTCCTTTGGTACACATTTACTTGCACACATTTTGTAAAATGTAAACACCCAAATCCAAACATAATTAATTAATTTAATTAATTGTTCATCTTTTATAGTCCTAGATAAGTTTACCTATTTAATTTATCTAATGCCCTTGATCTTGTTTTATTAAATGAAATTGGTGATTTGTCTAATAAAATGATCAAGCCCCATTCTTTTATAGCCCTTCTATCAATTAAATAGATAGTCTATTTAATTAAACTCCTCATCTTCCAACCATCCTAGGTGAATTATTTGATCCAGTTGATCACTTCCTATAAAGGCTTAGAAACTAGGTATAATTCTAAACTCACAGATTGGATATCCAACCGAGCAGCTTATCCTCTTTATGGAAATTCATTTAGTAAGTCAGACAAGGGATGTATCACTTGAAATGGGCCAGAAAAGTATATGCACCAAGTATCATTTAGCCACACATTATCATTGTTGCGGGAAGTAAATGTTGAAGGAAAACTATACTATAATTGTAGGAAATGAATGCTAAAGTAATGCTTAAGCTAAAGTTTGTGGAAAAGTAAGTGCTGGAATAGAAGCTACAAAAGTATAACTATTACAAAGACATGTAAACTCTTACAAACTATGCCATGATACTTCTGCTATTCTACGACTTTGGTTGTAGGAGGCATTAGCTAGTCTGTAGCTTTGGCTACAGGAGCAGTTCAACACTTGGCGCTTAATCAACAAAAATGCAGGAAATGCTTGTAAGCTAATATTAATCTATTTTACTATGGATTTCTCACCAAGTTGGCCCCCTTGGATGAGTATCCTAAATCATAATTACGCTCAACTGAATATCAACACTTCATTTTATTGATTAAATATCACAGTACAAAATTCTCATAACACTGTGAAACTAACTAAAAACTATTTCTATATACTTGACAGTGCCCTTCTGTGTTGTTTTTCTCATGCAGGAGTGGGGCTTTATTTAAGAGGAAAAACTTCTAACTAATTTCTAACCATGTCGTAGAAACAAGTGGATCTTTATTACAACATTAATGACTAGAAAGAGGGAAAGCTTTAAAGACTAAATAGATTGATCCCGAAGCGGAGGAGAGAATTGTTGTGATAGCAAATCCAACTTCCATTCACACCTAGATCCTCTCAAAGAAATTAACACGCCACCTAACTCATCACTAAGACTGCGACCTTATTCCTTCAACTAGTGCTACATTGAATGTTCTTTCGCTAAAAGCTGTAGGAAGATTGGGCAGAACACTCCATGGATGAATGCACCAAACCTGGTCAAAACAACATTCGCTATTCCAATGCACTATGCCTTTAAAGGTTAGGATAAGATATTTGTGACAGTAATTACTAGAACACGCATAATCAATCACATTCAAACATCTACTCTTACTTATTCAAAACACAACAATATCTTTTAGATCAAGAAATATAGCATTTTATCCAAGCATAGTATATTAAGTATGTTTAAACCATGTTAAATGTATGTTGGCAGCATGCCATATAGTAGCAGAAAATCATAAGAGTATTGCATTAAATGTATCAAAATGCAACAAAAAGGTATAGCAAATATTATCCTAAGGCATTCTAAAGTATGGCATTAATATGCCTCATCATTTCTACCCCCTACAAAGACTAGTACCTATCCTCAGGCACTGAAGAGTTTTTCATCTTTGCTAGCACTCTGAAGTCACCTTCTTGTGTTTGCCCAGTCATCTGGTTGTGCACCTTCTAGTAGAATCCATTCATACCGTCTACTATGACATGTCAGCTTAATTCTGAATCTTCATCTAGCTCTTCCTCTATACAAATATAAAGTGGCCACAGGAGCATAGGCCATTGGAATGTGAGAGGCATCCAGTGTTTTGGTCTTAGTTGTCAGCCCAATTCTATGTACCAATGAACTCTCTGCATGACAACCCTAAAATTTATGATGCTGTGGAGATCTTCCTTTTTCAGAGACATAGGCAACCTGGACCACCTCTATTGTAACACATTTGTGGCCCTGTTTCCATCATCTAGAGATAGTCTCTCAACTTTTGCATGTACCTATTCCCATTTTGCCAGAATTCTTCTTCTATGAGTGGAATAATTAAAATCGTAGACTATGTGTAGCCAGTCACAATAAAGGCATCTAGGTGTTTTACTTTTAGGGCATAATGGAAGTGAGATATTATGCTCAAATTCCCTATATCTGGTTAATTGCTCTCCATAGTAAATTTCATTGTTGACCCAGGAGAGTAGTGCAGACAAATGTATATCACCTAGAAACAACAAGGGATTCCATTTTGTGTTTGAGGGAATGACATAGTGATGCAGGTATAATTCACACAGAAGATTTTTGATGAAGTCAGGTGACTTCTCGTATGCAGTCATAAAGGACTTAGGGGTGTCTGTGTTAGGATTCAGATCTTTGATAATTCTCATAAACTGAAATAGTAAAAAGTGCTCCCTTAAGTACAAAGCATACACCTGTGGTGGTGATCGGCACTCTATGACCTTTGGAACCAACTTAACAACTAAATCTAGCTTTTCCTGTAGGAGTGTAATTTCTTGTTTTTGTTGACCTATTTCCCTTTTTAATTTGTCCCTTTCTATGGCCCACATTGACCTTTCATACTAAATTTGTTGAAAATGATCCAAGGACAAGGAATGTATGGTTACCTGATTTTGACTTTTCTGTAGAATTGTGTGCCCTGGTTCTATTTCTTGTTCCCTTTGGTGAACTGATGCAGAAGCTATAGGTATGTCATATGTTTGTGTATTGCCTAAATGAGAAGAGGAAACTTTAGAATCATTCTTTTTCGTCATTTCTTTTGGTACCGCAGTTGCAGGGTCCTCCATCATAACATCTTCTTGCATGGTTGGATTCTCTTTCTATGGGTCTAAATTCAAAACTTCCCGATTTGAGCCAGCCATTTTAGGTGAGTTATTTTTCTTTTTCTTTGAATTCAAATGAACACTATGTCATACTAGGTGCTCTTATGATGTTGCGAAACACTTCTGCGAGGTAGATTTTAACAAGGTGGATGTAGTTCTAGGATGAACAAGGCTACCATCTACCTCATAACCAGACATTTTCTGTTTCCCTTTTTCATTTTTATCTGCTCCCTGTGTACTATGAATTCCTTCAGAACCCCCAATGTTTTCTTCCCCAAAATTGGGGCTTGGAGCTTCTTCTGTTATGTCTTCTTGATGTGAAGGAGGGTTTTCTTGAACTCTTTCTAGACTATCCTCAATAGTGTATGCACCCTAAAATGGTCGCCTAGACTTTGGGCCCCATTTATTTGATTTATCAATCCTGAATCATTTTTGATCATTAATCAATATTTTCAACAATATCAATCTCTTGATCAAGTCTTAATTTTGATCATATATTGGATTTTTATCCTATGGGCTAACCATTTATCCTAAGTCTTTATTTAATTAAAAGGAATATTTCCTCCCCTTTTGATTAAATAAAAAGCCCCACCTTTCCTCTTATCCTAAGTTGCACAAATAAAGCATTATTCCTATTTTATAAAAAGGGAAAAAGCACTTTTGTCTCACATAAGGCTCAAAAGTCAACACTTCACTCTCATTGGAGGATACTTGTGCACATGGATTGCTCCTCTTTCAACCTCCACCGCCGATTAAGACTTTTTGCCTCTTAATCTCCATGGTCCATTTCACCTCATTTCTTATAAAAGGAGAGCTCTCTCCTCCATTTGCATATCTCATGTTTTATGCTAATGTTATGCTGCAAGTTTTAGGTGCATTTGAAGTTTGAAGACATTGAAGACTTGTTGCTTTCATCATCTAGTTCATATTTGTTTCCTTAGTTGCATGATCATGGCATCATAGATTAGATTTCCTTTAATGCAATAGAATAGATCTCACATAGCTTAATTAGGGGCTTGAAATCTATTGTACTTCTTTTCATAGTTTAGTTTGCACTTCATTTGATAGATTAGTCTTGCACATTCATACTAGTTGCATTTGCATTGCATTTTTCATTTAGATTCTTGGGGACATTGGCACTTTTGCCCTTGTCTTCACTTGAATCTCTCATTGCATGGTTGACTAGCAAGGTCACATTCTTGTAGCTCTAGCTGAGAGCAAAACTCATAAGTCTTTGCAACTCCATGCATAGAGAGCTATGAGCCGCTTTGTGAGGCCTCATTCTTGAGCAACCTTGCAAGTAATGGTTCATAGAAGTGTGGTCATTTTTACACTACACATTTCTGGCACCCACCGTGGGGCAAAGTAGATAGCTTTGTCCTTTCATTTGATGCATTTTTCATCATTTTCAGATTAATTTTTGAAAAAATCTACGTTTTTTGGTTTTCTATCTCAAATTATTGCGCGACACTTCTCAGAAGTATCGCACGATATACTTTCTGTCTTGGCGCGATAGTTCGCGCGAAAAAAGTATCGCACGCCTATATTGAAGTCTATTGCCTGGCATCGGGCGAAGTATCGCCTGGCATTGTGTGAAGTATTGCGCGATTGAGAAATATCGCGCGACTGAGAAGTATCACTCGACTATAGGAAACTGTATCGCGCGATACTGTTGAAATCTAAAAAATATCGCCTAGTCTGGCAGAGACTTGCGTTTTCAATTTTCTTGTCCGAATTTGATTATTTTAGCTTGTTGTTTTGTTTTGCTGTGTTTAGATAGGTCTAACCCGCATCTTTTAGCTTAAATCTAGCAGTTTATTACATGTTTACATTTGAATTTTGATTTTGCTAACTTTGTGGGTCTAACAAGTTGTGTTTGTAGGTGCTCTCATTTGCTTGAAAATTGCTAAAAATGCATGTCAAAGAGGGCTACTAACAGTTTTTGTAGGGCTGCCCAAGCATAAAAACAAAAAAAAATAAAAATTTCTTGCTTGTTATTTACTTTCCTTTCAATTGTGGCATTCACTAATTGTATTAGGAATCTTAATACCTTGTGAAAAGGATCTTGAGGTGGTAGGAGAAGTATGCTCTTCACCTTTAGGTGAATCAAAAAATCTTGACCCATCTTAAGGTTTTGGAAGCAAGGGAGTAATTGAATCTCTTTGCTTGGTGTGCTTGGGAGAGATTTTTGAGATAGGGGAGTATGCTCTTCACCCTTGTGGTGATTCAAAAACCTTGAACCTCAAGAGTTGATCCATTTTGTTTAGTTTAAGAATCTTTTAGCAGGCCTGCTCTTGAGCAATCAAGAGGAACGACTCAAGTGGGGACAACCTTGTCATCATTTTCCTTGGTGGCAAGTGATTCCAACTCACTATAATCTCAAGGCTATCAAGGACACCAAAAACCTTGATAGACATAACACTTGTCTTCGTTTGATGTGAGTAGCTCGTGGGATTGCGACCATGGGGAAAACATTGAACAAGAATGCTTAAGGTACTCTTGAGGCCGTGAGGTCCTAGTCCTTTATGAGGAGCAAGAGGAGTGTTGTGAACGGAAATTTTTATTAAGAACCATTAGATAGAAGCCACCTTCTTTTAGCCGCTTATCTTCTTAGTGCAAGGATTGATCCAAGTGGTTTACCCGGATCACCTTAAGATACTCACCATATGTGTCCCTTTGGTTGTGTCATTTGACATTTCCATGACAAAGCCAACATCTCTTGTGGGTAACCACTTGGTGTGAGGCGAGGGGGCATCAAGTTGTGGGCTAAGTTGGTAAGTATTGAGCCTTGACTTTCTAGGATAGATTTGCTTGAAGTGTCTTTGATTGTGTGATACCAGTGCAAACGTTCTTACATACAAACAATCGCTAGCATTCATAGGATGTTGTTTCAATTCTGATATCACAAGTGTTTGTCTTGGCAAGGTTGCTTTTGCCCTTGTTTCAAATGTTTGAGACCATATTTTGATCCCTTGTTGTTTGCAAACCTACCAAAATTCTACTGATACTGTGACTGAAATAAAAAATATCAACCCTCAGACTAGAAATTTTGACCAAACAGACCCAAAAATGCAAATTTCACACAATTATGGTCAAGAGTTAAACAAATCTGCAACAGTATCGTGCCCTGTGAAGCGAAGTATCACGTGATACTTCGTGCTTGCTAGAAATATCACCCCCTTTGAAGAGAAATATCGCACGATAGTTCACCCCTGATGGATTATCACCCGACCTGCCTGGAGTATATCGCCCGCCAGTATTAAGAAGTATCGCCTGGCTTTGGGTGAAGTATCGCACGGGTATAGGTTTATCGCCCAAGTAGCCTGGAGTATATCGCCTGGTTTATTTTTGCCGTGCTTAAATTTTGGTCAGTTTCAGTTGCTGTCAATCAGGCTAGGTCTTAGGGCAGGCTTCTCACCCTGACGTCTGAGATTCGTCTTGACTCCAAATTTCTGGTTTTTAGTCCTCCGGGATAGCATCGTTTGATTTATGAAATCACTTTGGAATAATTGTCAAGTTAGAAAGCCATTCTTGGTGCCAAGGTTCATCTTTAAAATTGTTAACTACATTCTTGGAAAATCTTAGTACTCTTATTGTCCAAATCACTTTCATTTTCATCTCAATTTCAATTATTTTTTGGCCTAGTCCAACCTCCTGATTCAAAAGTGCAAGGGTAGTCACCCTTTGATTTGAAGCACCTCTTTGACAGTGTTGGTAAAGCCCTCTTTTTCTTTTCATTTCTCTTTGGACAATAGAGGACTTCGATTATCCTAGTTTGGTGTTGACACTTTGAAAGGTCACCTTATCATTGAGAGTATCTCTCTTTCATGTCAGTTACGACAAGGTACCAAGTTAATCAAGGGAAGCGACCCCCTGTTGCCTTTAGCCAGTTACCACCCGTCAAGACTCGTCAACAACCTAAGGGAAAAGGACCCCTTTTTGACCAATCTCCTAAGAGTGAATCTGAGGTTTGTTTTAATCCAGGAGCTAATCCTAGTGAAGTGAGCACCTCTTTTGTACCACTTTCATCAAGTATGGACATGAGTTACACTTTCACCCAACAACAAAGAGAAGCCATGAATCAAACTCTTGAGGATATCTTCCAACGACACAGAAGAGAGTATGGTGGTTCTTCTCATGCTAGTCCACCCGGGTCACCTCCTAACAACGCGAGGTATTTTGATGCTCATCAACGAGCTGAAAGACATCATAAGCAAGCTCACTCAGATTTAGGGTCACAACACGAAGACCAGAACAATGAATCTAGTGATCACCACATCAACGCAACTAATGCAATGAGGCATTCGAGACAAACCTCCCCACTTAAAGACACCTCTCGATATGCAAATACAAGATTGAGAAGTATTGAGAGAGAAAAGCAAGCCTACTTAGATGAACAGGCTGCTAAAAAGGAAAAATTCTGACAACTAGAGGAAGAGGAACGTGCATTGTTGGATATACAGAAAAGAGTCACCCAAGAAGAAGAAGATAGACTCTATGCACAACAACTCCAAAGCCAATTTAACGGAAGGGGAGCCAATAGTGGGACCAACTCACCCCCATCTACCCCTTCCCCTAGCCCTCGAAGAAGATCAAAGACACCCTCACGATCCCCAAGTCCTAGAGGAAGAAGGACTTCAAGATATGACCATCATAGGAGGCAGTCATCTCATAAACATTCAAAGCAACCCTCCCAACGAGCACGTCATGGCTCACAATATGGAGGCAGTTATGCTAAATTTGATCATATGGACTTCATGACTATGCAACAAGAACCATCCTTTGAAGCCTATGTGGAGCAATATGTGGAACAAAACAAAGACCAACTCTTGGAAAGTCTTATCAACAAAGGCGCTAAAGTCCCATATAATTTTGATGTCCACCAAAAAATCAAGAAACAGAATCCTTCAACTGATGAGGTGATCTTACAAATGCAAAAGGATATAGACAGGATGAAGGCTCCCAAGAGCACATTTCATTTGGACTCCATATGTCCTAACCCCATTGACAAAAGTGTGGTGATGGTAGAATTCCCTAAGAAAGTTGAATTCCCAACATACGACAAATATGATGGCACTGGTGACCCTCACGACCATGTTTGACAGTTCTACATAATGAGCTTTTCCTTTCACCATGAAGACTCCTACTTGATGAGATTATTCCCAAGGAGTTTAAAAGGTCAAGCCATGGAATGGTTCACCAACCTTTCCCCTCCAGTAAAGACATTTAAAGAGCTTGTCCAAAGATTTGTTCAGCATTTTGCTTACAACCTATCCAGGTCAGTCACAATGCTTGATTTGTGTAAACTTAAACAAAATCAAGGGGAATCTTTTGTCACATTTTTACAACGATGGAGGCGATTGTGTTCGAAATACCCAAGGACAATCCCTAAAGAGGAGAGAATTGATATCATTGTGAGCAATCTAATACCAGAACTTAGATATGAAGTCAAGAAAATCCCATTTAATTCCTTTGATACTATGGTAGAGGTGGCATGTCGCATTGAGGATGTCCTAAAAGAACAAGGAATTTTGGCTAAACCAACAAATAACAACAATAGCCAAAATAACAATACTAATGGTAACAAGGACAAAAAGAACTCCTATTAGAACAAAAACAAGCAAGTGGTCAACGACGGAGTTGTTGACTCATCCCAAGTCAAAAATGAAGGAGTTTTTAACCTCTCTCATGCAGTTCAAGCTATGAAGCTGCAAACGTCTTCAACACAACAAGATAAACCTAAGTATCAAAAGAGATCTAAAACGGAGAAAAGGCAATTTACCAAATTGGGAGAATCTTACACAGATGTTTTTAAGACATTAGTTGCTCATAATTTGGCACACCCAAAGGATCCTACAAAACATCGCATACCGGATCCTTTACCTCATTGGTGGGATGCTAAGGCATTTTGCGTTTTCCATAATAGGATTGGACACGACATAGAAAATTGTTTTAAACTCAAGCATCTTGTCCAAGACCTTATTGAGAAAGGACAATTACAAGTGGATGGGTTAACCACTAATGCAGACCATAAAGCCTTTAAAGAGCCCTTGCCTAAATATGAAAAAGGAGAGAATTCTAGCAATATGAATGGCAAGGCGGCTATTAACTATACATACACACATGCTGACAATGTGATTAACATGCTTGAAGTGGCTGACGATAACATCAACATGGTGAGAAAGAAAGATCCTTATGGACATAATGTGGACTCAACTCCTATGACTAATGAAAGACCCGCTGTGGTGATAAGAGGTCCTCACTCACAAAGAATGCCCCAGTCCCTCAATGCTGTCACTAGGGGTCAGGCCCAAGCTTCCATTATCATTAAAGGTCCTAGCACTAGCAAGTCCAAGCAGCCCATGTCCAAAGGTGCTCTTCCCAAGTCTGTCATTGGTCCTGATTCCAATTATAATCTTATTGACCAGCTACAACGTACACCCGCTCAGATATCCATTTTTGAGCTTTTAGAATTATCTACTAAGCACAAGCGCGTCCTCGAGGATGCTTTGCGAGCAGCCAATGTCCCTAACAACTTAGATATTGACCAATTCCAAAACATGGTCAACCATTTGGCTAGCCCTCATTACCTCACCTTCTCAGAAGAAGATGACAAATCCATTAGTCACCCACATAACTTGGCCTTACACATCGAAGTCATGATTCATAAAACCCGTGTTAGGCGTGTACTGATAGATGGGGGTGCGAGGCTCAATATTTGTACCCTGAGTTTGCTGCTAGCTCTAGGATATTTTGAGAATGTCATTGACACAAAGAAAAGGATCACAATCAAAGCATATGACGAAGCAGAAAGAAGTTCCAAGGGATTGGCTGTTTTGCCTATTCGCATTGGTCCCGTAGAAAAAGATATATTATTCCAAATTGTTGATGTTGGACCTCTAGCCTACAACATTCTGCTAGGTAGGCCATGGATACACGAAATGCAAGTAGTCCCATCAACATATCACCAGTGTGTAAAGTTTCCCCATAACGGGGTAGAAATTTGCATCCCTGGAGATAGTGCTCTATCAGTTAATAACATTTCTGTGGGATCACATGTACCTTTGAACAGGGAAGCTGACAGTCCTAGTAGTTCACTTGAACAATGCAAGTAGAAGTTCAAGACCATGGATCTTGGGATGGGAGATTATAAGATTGATTCTTTTACAAAAATGCCAATCTCTCCTAGGTCTTATGGGAGACCATCACCAAGTACAAAGCCTTCGTCATCAGCAATGACATTATTTGGGAAATTTGTTGAGTCTTCGGTCCCCATTCAAGAAGAGAAAGAGGAAGTTGTTGTCAGGAATTGGATCTATCACGAAGAGAAATACAAACATAACGAGAAGTTTGCTCCTTCACCTGAAACTTATGGGAAAGGGTATACACTGGTTAAAAATATGGGATATCTGGGATATGGTCCCCTTAGTCATAGGCTGGATGCTAAGGTCGAGCCTCTTGATCATGCTCTTTTTGGATGAAAGAATAAGTCCACAGTTGGCTTAGGTTTTGAGAATAAGAAGAAGAAAGGTGTCCCTGTCCCAGCTGCGACGAACAGTGACAGTGATACGCCTGATCTTTCCAATCAACAAGATGTGTCTGATGATTGGGTACCCTCAACGAATCTCCTTTGGGGAGATTCCACAGATCTGATGCTCGATAGTCCTACTATCCCAGCTGCGACGGATAGTGACTGTGTGACTACTAGATCGACAAAGGAAAGTGTTACTGTCCTAGCTGCGACGGATAGTACCAACACTAGCACTAGAGAGGGGGAAACCCTTCCTAACATTGAGGCTTCTACATCACGAGGCCTAAATGATGACTCAGAGACAGACTCCCATGAATATGAATGGGATTCACTTTCAGATGCAACAATTGATCTGGACGTGGATATTATCCATGCCTATAGTACCCAACCCGATGCGACTAACGATCATAGTGTTGGACTAGAGGATTGCCCTCCTCAAATCGCCTTGGTGGACGACGCTTCGTTTGATAGGATGAGCCCTAATTCGGGTATCTTAGGAGAAGACTTGATGAACTTTGATTATATGGTCACCAGAGATGACACCTTTCACATAAACAACATTGAACCCACCATTGACTTACCCCTTGTTCACTTTGATCTAATTGACTGGTCTCAGCGCCATCAAGAGCCCACATTCCTTACCTTCCACAATGATTACGAAATTGCCTGCTATCTGAACGCTCTTGAACCCGTGGCTTCTTCCACTAGTGAATTAACAACCAGCATGACAGAGCCTGATATTAAGTACCTCAGTCTCAAAATAAAAGAGAAAAAGAAAAATAGGTCTGATGGCGAAAACCACTTTGTGGCGGTGTCAGAACCAAAAATAGTAAAAAGAAATGACGCATCCGAAGGTGAAAACCTCTTTGAGGCACCTAAGGATGGGGTACTTAATAACTTGCCGAGTTATTTCCAGGATAGATCATCAATATTGATTGAACCAACAAAGCCGGTCAATTTAAACACAGAAGAAAACCCTCAGATAGTCCATCTTGCTCAGTCTTTATCAGAGGAAGAGACCAAGGCATATGTACAGTTTTTACAAAAAAAGAAAATTAATTTTGCATGGACCTACTCAGACATGCCAGGGCTTGACACGAATCTCATAATGCATCACTTATCCATAGCTCCAGGAGTCAAGCCAGTAAAACAGAGATTAAGAAAAATGCATCCACATGTAGCTCTACTTGTCAAAGGAGAATTAGAAAAACTTTTGAGAGCTGGATTTATTAGAGCCATCGATTATGCAGAATGGATCTCAAACATAGTACCGGTCTCCAAACATGATGGGTCCATTCGTGTCTGCACAGATTTTAGAGATTTAAACAAAGCATGCCCAAAGGACGATTTTCCACTTCCAAACATTGACATGATAGTGGACATGACGGCGGGCTATGACATATATTCTCTAATGGATGGTTTCTCGGGGTATAATCAAATCAAAATAGCTCCTGAAGACCAAGAGAAAATAGCATTCACATGTGCATGGGGAACCTATTGCTGGAACGTCATGCCATTCGGGTTAAAGAATGCAGGAGCAACCTACCAAAGAGCTATGACGACTATCTTTCATGATATGATGCACAAAAATATGGAAGATTATGTGGATGATACCCTGGCAAAATCAAGAAAAAGGGACACACACCTCAATGATCTAGAAGTAATTCTAGATCGTATGGAACAATTTCAACTCAGATTGAATCCAAAGAAGTGCGCATTTGGCGTCACCTCAGGCAAACTTTCAGGATTCATAATATCAGCAAAAGGTATCGAGGTTGACCCCGAAAAGGTCCAAGCAATCCTAGATATGCCACCTCCTTGAAATATCAGCCAAATGAGAAGTCTTCAGGGACGTCTTCAATCAATTAGGAGGTTTATTTCTCAGCTTGCAGATAGAGCGCAACCCTTCAACAAGACATTGCATAAGGGTGCTTCTTGTGTTTGGAACGAGGATTGTCAAAAGAGCCTAGATCAAATCAAACAATACTTGGCCAATCCTCTGATTCTAATGCCTCCTATTCCAGGAAAACCATTGATCCTATATATTTCAGCTACAGACACCTCCCTGGGGGCATTATTGGCTCAATCAGATGATACTGGGAGAGAACGAGCCATCTACTATATCAGCCGTACTCTAGTCTCCTATGAGATCAATTACAATAATATTGAGAAGTCTTGTCTCGCGGTGGTGTTTGCTTCTCAAAAGTTGCGCCACTACATGCTTGCTCATACCATACATTTGGTTGCCAAAATTGATCCCCTTAAATACTTGCTTAGTAAGGCTGCCCTGACGGGTAGACTTGCTAAATGGATGATGGTCCTAACTGAATTTGACATAGAGTACGTTGAAAGGAAGGCAATAAAAGGGCAAGCTATTGCCGACCAATTAGCCGATTTTCCAATCCAGGATAGCATGCCAGTCCAAGTGGAATTCCTAGACGAACACATCTTATATACCACTACTCGCACTTGGACAATGTTCTTTGATGGTTCCCACATGCAAAATGGATCAGGTGCTGGAGTGTTATTTGTTTCTCCACATGGGTACAACATTCTGAAGTCTTACAAACTATTATTCCCATGTACCAATAATATTGCAGAATATGAAGCTTTAACTAATGGCTTGAGAATGGCTATAGAATGGAACATCATAGAATTACATGTCTTTGGGGATTCCTAGTTAATCATCAACCAAGTCAATGAAGAGTATCAAACCAAGGATGACAAATTGATACCCTATAAAAAGATGGTTGATTCTTTGAGACACTATTTCACCTTTGTGACGTTTCAACAAATCCCTAGGATAGAGAACAAAGCTGCAGATGCCATGGCCACATTACCTTCACTTCTTCAGTTGGAGACACATGAATCCAGATTTGAATTCCTGGTGGAAGAGCTACACCATCCCATCTTTGACTCGTCTGAAAGCCATGTCATTTGTGCCATTATCACACACAAGTCTTCCCGATATGGTGCTATCTATTCATATCTTCGTGATGGCATCATCCCTGACACATTCAACCACTCTGAACGCCAAAACCTCATCCGTAACACCTCTCACCACACCCTCATCTCTGGTGATTTATATAGGAGGGGTTTAGATGGGACGCTCCTTAGGTGCTTGGAAAAGGAGGAATCCAACCAAGTGTTAGCTGACATCCACGAGGGCATTTGTGGTGGACATTCTAATGGTCTTGCCATGGCCCGAAGGTTGCTTAGGGCGGGATATTATTGGCACACAATGCAGATAGATGCAGTCACCTTTGCTAAGTCATGTGAAAAATGTCAGAAACATGGCAACCTGATTCATGCTCCAGGTAGGGAGTTGATCCCTTCTGTTTCTCATTGGCCATTTCAGCGCTGGGCCTTTGATCTAGTTGGGCAGATTCATCCCAACTCATCAGGTGGACACAATTTCATTATTACTGCCACTGACTACTTCACAAAATGGGTGGAAGCTGTGCCACTTTCTGTCGCTTCAGGAAGGACCATTTCTTTGTTCATCTTGAATCATATCATTTGCCGATTTGGAGTGCCTTCTGAGATCATTACTGACAATGGAGGTCAATTTAAGAATAAGGACCTAAAGCACCTATGCAAAAAGTTTAAAATCAAGCAACATTGGTCCTCCATCTATTTTCCACAGGGAAACGGATAGGCAGAAGCTTCTAACAAAACCATTCTTAAGATTCTTCATAGAATAATGCACAAGAATGGTAGGGATTGGCACTTACAAATCAATCCAGCACTATGGGCTTACAGAACAAGCATTCACACACCTACAGGAGCCACTCCTTTCTCTCTCACCTATGGCGCTGAAGCTATATTGCCTTTAAAAGTCGAGATACCATCACTTAGAGTCTCACTCAAAGGTTTGATTACAGATGAGGATTACCGCGCCATGAGGTTACAGGAGTTAGAACTTCTAGATGAGAAGCGTAAGGCTTCCTTTGATCATATGAGAGTGTATCAGAAGCATATGTCCAAGGCATTCAACAAGAAGGTTCGCCCTAGAGAATTTCAAATAGGTGATCTTGTTTTGCGAGAGAACCCTAAGAACCAACAAAACAAAGAGCAAAAGGGCAAGTTTGAACCTAACTGGCTTGGACCATATGTCATCACAGCTGCTTTTGGTACTGATGCGTATTTACTGTCAGATCCTGATGGAGAACAGCTCCCTGATCCCATCAACATTGTGCACCTCAAGAAGTTCTATCCTTGATCCCCGTTCTGTCTGGGGGCATCTTTTGTACATATTTTATGATCCTGAAAAAATACCAAAAAAATTGATATATGATGCTGAAAAAATCCTAAAAAGCATAAAAAGTCCTGAAAAAAAAAATATATACAAAAGAAAATCAAAATATTCAAAAAATTAAAAAAATAGAAAAAGTGCCTTGGTGAAAACCTAGCAATAGGCGCCTTGGTAGAAAAAATACAAAAAAAAGAAAAAAATGAAAAAAAGAAAAAAAGAATCCAAGTGGTGAAAACCTGTAAACAGGCGCTACTTGAGGCCTTTGCACCCCTATTTGTTAGCATGCATCCTCGACACTTAGCCTTTCTCCATCATGCCTTGACCTTATTTGGCCTAGTCTGGAATTGGTCTTTGTCTTTGTCTAGGGGGCATAACTGTTAGCATTGGTCTTTTAGGTGTGTTTGTCTCTTGGGGCATTTCACAATAGGTGTTTTTCAACACCACCCCAAATAGTGTTTTTCAACACTACCCTTGTGTTGAGTGTTTCTTAACACTTATCAGGTGTCTTACCCAAACAGTCTCGTATGACGCGATATTTCTCATTTGCAGATATGATACTTAGAATTTGACTCTATGACCAACACACACGAACTTAAACAATCAACTCAATAACGATATGATGACTTTATTTTTCTTTGTGTGTTGTCTATGAGGATTTCTTTGATGAGTGATCTCTCCTTGAGAAGTTTTCGATGATGCATAGCTAGAAGACTGAGGGAATGAGAATATGTTTTATTTCTTTATCTACTTTTGGGTATATTTTGTTGGTCCTACCTGTCATGAGCATTTATGCTGGTCTTACTTGACACTATGGATTGACAAGGTATTATCCTTGACTGTTTTGCGAGTGCATGCTTTTAGCTATCCTGACTTTCATGCGTCTTGATACAAGCATAATCTCGCTATAACAAATTTAGGTGATCTCACTGCATTAGTCATCTTGACCTATATGTCTTTGATGCCTAGGTGAGATTCCCACATCTCTATCTGATAAAGATCATATTCATATCCACATAGTTACGCTAGTGTGCATTGTATGATCTTCCGATGCTACCAATAACGCTCGATGATGATAATTAGATGTCTATAAGCATTGTGACCTTGCAAGTCAACCACTTTCATAGTAGCTTGCATTTTTAAGTTCATGTTAGTCTAGTGTTGCATTTTGCATATGGAGAGAGCTCTCCTTTTCATCCTCCGTGGACCTGTCAGTCGACTGCACTCACCTTTTCTTCTTCTCGATCATGTCTTTCGCTCCTTGTCTTTTTCATCTCGAACCTGTTCCTGTTCATCAAAAGGGGTTAATCACGTCATCATATCTATATCAAAACTGTCATTTTCAAGAAACATAAGTCTATATCATACATATGAGAATTAAACATACATCTATGAGAGAGAACATACATAAGCACATACATAAAGCATTTTGAGCAAAATGACAAGACAATATACATAAACTGATACATCCATCACAAATGAGACAAATACACATGATACATCGAACATCCAGTAATCTCATATACAATGTCATGATATACAATACAATATGAGATCCCAAAATCTGGATCAACAGTCTCAAAATATGTCCAAACATCTAAGACCTAACCCTAAGACTCGCTACCACCCTCGTGAGGAGCTCGTGGTGGTGGAGGAGGCATAGCTCTCCTATCGAGTACCACGTCTGATACCCCTGCCCGCTGAGAGTATGATGGTGCTCTCTCACCCTCTGGGATGGCCTGCAAATATAACCCGTGATAATAGGCAGCTCTCGCTGACTCTCATCGGAGCTCTAGTGCCTCAGCCTGTGCCATCACCTCACGGCGTGCTATCTCTGCCCTAAGATCAGATATCTGCTGATCTCGCTCTGCCCTCACATCCAGTAGCTGCTGATCTCTCACGGCTATAGTAGTCTGGAGCTGTTGTATCTCTACCTCTTGAGCCTGTATCTGGGCTCTCAGATCCTCTCCCCCCGCAAGCTGCTCCTGTTGTACCTCTGCCTATCGGTGAGCTGGTCTCACCTCCTCCTCAGGTGTCACTGACCGCTATCCCCGTGACCATTTTCGGCCACCTGATCTTGATCCCTCTCCCCTCTCCATCCTCCTCCCTCTCCCCCTCCTGCCATCTCCTCCATCCCCTTCCTCCCCTCCTCCCTCTCCTCCATCTCCTCCCTCCCCTCCTCCCTCTCCTCCCTCCCCTCCGTCTCCTCCCGGTGCTGGCACCTGTACATCTGGTACTGTAAATCGAGGGAATGGTACCCTCCACCGCTCTGCTCTGTAGGCTCCATCAGCCCCTGCGTCTGCCACATCTGGGAAATAATCCCAAGGCTCGCTCCTGATAGCTGCTGTCTCTACGACAGCCTACTGATAATCCAGCATGGGTAGCCACCCATGACCCTCCTCATCTCTGGCCCTGGCATATGTGGTGGTCTCTGTCGAGACTCGCTGCTGCCCGCCTGAACTGCCGCCATACCCGAGTGATGCAGAATCTCTCTACGATCTCTGCATATCGACCTACCAGTGGCCGACTGCACAGCATGTAGCTCAACTCATCTGCTGCATCCCCCCAAACCTCAACCTCCCTGTAGGGCCTCCATGTAAATGAGGCTATCTCGTCCAAAATCTGTCTGTAGTAAGTCACATCCCCAGAATGGGCATGTGATATAAACCCGAGGTACCTATAGATATAGGGGTACCTCCTCTCCCTCGGCTGAACCCTAGGGCGCACCACAGCGATGTGCTCCCACGCCCATACCTATGCCAGGATGGCACCACATGCCCACATCCGACCATCTCTATAGATGATCTCGTGTAGCTCATGGTACATCTCTGCCAGTATAGCAGGACCCCATGCCATCCGTCGTGGCCTGCCGATCAGGTCCACCAAAAGCTGAGCCTATCCGAGCGGAAAACTCTTTTGACTGCGATTAGTCATCAGGATCTGTGAAATGATGGAAGCCACTATACATGGCACTGGGTAGTCTCTGCCAAAATCATCTATCAGCCTCTCCCAGCTGATATGTCTATCCAGAATCGTGACATCCTGGAACATCTCCTGAACCAAGCGGCGCCCCTCAGTGGCATCCTGATCATAGTACACCTGTGACAAACACATAAATCATGTTAGTTTTCATCTTTTAGAAACATTACATTTTACATGACTATCTCAAAAATATGATTATACTTACAAGCTCTCCGTGGCATGGAACTCGGAGGATCCTATAGACATCCTCCAGTGTGATCGACACCTCTCCAGTAGGCAGATGGAAGGTGTTATGCTCATTGTGCCATCTCTCGGCCAGAGTAGTCAACAACCCATGGTCCACTCGGATATAGAGGTATCTCAGTAGATACCAGAATCCCATCGCTCTAAGAGCGGCATTGCCCGGATCGTCTAGATCCCGGACACACCGCAATCCTGTCACCTTCGGCGCTCTGATGATGAGCACCAAAAAAACCTCCTGCAAGTCAAAACCAAGCCCGTTGTTAGCATATATCATGATGGATGTCTAAAAACTCAGTATAAAACATCTTAAAAATGTAACATTGTCTAGACCCATGTCATTTTTGCTCAAAAATACATTAAAAATCAATATTTCATGCTGGGCGATATTCTTTTTCTAGAGAAGTATCATGCGATACTTCTCCCTATAGTGGGGCGATAAACTTTATATCGCGCGATACTTCACCCAGTATCGTGCGATCTTTCGCCCAGTATCATGCGATACTGGTGCCTAAGGTCGCGCGATACTTTGGGGACACACGAAGTATCGCGCGATACTTCTCCCCAAAGCGCGCGATACTTCTAAAGTATCGCGTGATATTTCACCTAAGAAAAAATTTTGAAATTTAAAATTTGAAAAAAATGCTAAAATCACCTATTAAATGCAAAAATTGACTAAAAAGCTCGAGTTTTTCGAAAACATACCGTGGCAGGATAGTGTGGTGGCTGGTTGTGCAACCGGGTGCGCTCGAATCGATGCTTGTGGATGGGAACTCCTGCTTGCTGGGCCATTCCCTCTCTCTAAAGCTCTGAAATTCTCAAATCGCTAAAAGACAAATGATTTTTGAAAATGACATTTTGACCCCTTTTATAGTCTTTTAACTTTTTGACCTCATTTTCAAAACACTTCGAAATTGCGCAAAAATTGCACCCCTAGCTAATTTTGACGTCCTGGATCCATTTTTGGACTCAAAATCAAAATCCAAGGTCATCTTGATAGTTAAAATCGCATTTCAAAATCTTCCCCCCTTTCTGTGCAGTTGGCTGATCTTTTGAGGCCTAATCTTTTGATCTTTGTTCGGGCATCGTCATTTCTTCATTTTCATATCTTCCAAACTTCTAGTCTTTCATTCATCTTCATTCCATTCCCTTCTTTCTCATGTTTGACTGCATCTCTTCAGTCAAGTTGGGGCATGTTTCATCGCCTAATGGTTAACCTATTGACCCTTACCTTCGATTATGATTTCATTCTGATTTGATCAACCTTACCAATTTTCTATCTCTCCTCTACTTGATTTTGATTAAAATTTCGAGGGGGCAGTATTTATGGGATTCTCATCCCTGATTCCTTGATTTTTCTGATTCAGACATCTTTTGTGAGCTGTCGCTCAAATTTGAGATTCTTATCTTACTTTGAATATGATCCCGAATCGACCTCGTGTTCAAAGACCTTTGTTTATGCTTTGTCTAGGTGTGATCCCAAATCGACCTCACATCTGAGTTGTTTTGTGATCCCAAATCGATCTCATATTGCAACTTCATTCTTTGACTACATGTGTTCCCAAATTGATCACACATTAGTCAAAGAGGGGCAAATGTATGCACCCTAAAATGGTCGCCTAGACTTTGGGCCCCATTTATTTGATTTATCAATCCTGAATCATTTTTGATCATTAATCAATATTTTCAACAATATCAATCTCTTGATCAAGTCTTAATTTTGATCATATATTGGATTTTTATCCTATGGGCTAACCATTTATCCTAAGTCTTTATTTAATTAAAAGGAATATTTCCTCCCCTTTTGATTAAATAAAAAGCCCCACCTTTCCTCTTATCCTAAGTTGCACAAATAAAGCATTATTCCTATTTTATAAAAAGGGAAAAAGCACTTTTGTCTCACATAAGGCTCAAAAGTCAACACTTCACTCTCATTGGAGGATACTTGTGCACATGGATTGCTCCTCTTTCAACCTCCACCGCCGATTAAGACTTTTTGCCTCTTAATCTCCATGGTCCATTTCACCTCATTTCTTATAAAAGGAGAGCTCTCTCCTCCATTTGCATATCTCATGTTTTATGTTAATGTTATGCTGCAGGTTTTAGGTGCATTTGAAGTTTGAAGACATTGAAGACTTGTTGCTTTCATCATCTAGTTCATATTTGTTTCCTTAGTTGCATGATCATGGCATCATAGATTAGATTTCCTTTTATGCAATAGAATAGATCTCACATAACTTAATTAGGGGCTTGAAATCTATTGTACTTCTTTTCATAGTTTAGTTTGCACTTCATTTGATAGATTAGTCTTGCACATTCATACTAGTTGCATTTGCATTGCATTTTTCATTTAGATTCTTGGGGACATTGGCACTTTTGCCCTTGTCTTCACTTGAATCTCTCATTGCATGGTTGACTAGCAAGGTCACATTCTTGTATCTCTAGCTGAGAGCAAAACTCATAAGTTCTTGCAACTCCATGCATAGAGAGCTATGAGCCGCTTTGTGAGGCCTCATTCTTGAGCAACCTTGCAAGTAATGGTTCATAGAAGTGTGGTCATTTTTACACTACACAAATAGTAGGATTTTCTTGTGCTTTATGAGGCTCGGGATGTGGTCCTACAGGTTCTGGACGTGCCCTATTAAGTTGAACATGAGAGGCAGTGAGAAATTCATCCCAATTCATAGGAGAATTATCGTGAAGGGCCTTTTCTATCAGTAATTTGATCAACCCATGATGGGTAACAACATTCTACCTACCCTTCCTTACTTGCTTAGAGTTCAAATTTAACATGGAATATAACACATTGGGTACATTAACTAACTGCCCATGCCGCAAATGACTCAACAATTTAAAATGTACAACATGCAAAAATGAAAACCTTCATTTGCAAGTGATATATCTAATAATATAAACAACAAATTGTAGGAAATCTCCTGGAAGAGAGAGCCTTTTGGTACCTTGTTTACTAATTTCAAGTGTGGTGTCTTTTGGTAGGGAGAATTTGGCTCTGGCCGCGCAAGCATCATGACCATGCGAGAAATGTTCTCTGGTACTAGGAAGTCTAAAGACTTCTACTATTTGCACTTTAGAAGCTTCAATTTACAACCCCTTCACATATGAAATGCCATTGCTAAATTTTTGCAGGAATTCTACTACCATAGCCTCGTCATAACCATTTAACCTGATGAGGTAACTGAGCCAACCCACATGATTAAACTCACGAACACTAGCTTGATCCTACAACAATGATGTGTGACTTATTGGCTCCGACCGGATAGGTTGTCCACCCATATTTACTAAAAAAATCTTTGCAACCCTTTGTTCTTGACTTCACTCCTTTCACAACTTCCAGCTCCCAAAATCCTTATTCTAGACTGATTTAGAAAGGTTTTCTATTTATGGTAAGGGTGAAAATGAAAGACACAAAAATTGTGAACATTGAAGTTAGCTTTAGTTTCCAGGGTTTTATAAAAGAGACCAAAATCCAAGGTTGGTGGATTAATGATCAGGCTTATGGCTTATGGGCTATTAATGACAATTAATTCAAAATTATGGGCAAAATTTTTAAATCACATGCCAATGCACTGCCCCCTACAAAAATGACGCAAGTGTCCTCACTAGCATGGTTTAAAAGTATAGCCATGCTTGGATATAACTACTATATTAAATGACACATAAAAGATAATGATGTGTAAATAAGTACAAAGCATTTGAAAGAATAGATGATCGTGTGTACTTGATGTGACAGTGTCATAAATACCAAAATCAAAGAATATCAGATGACGTGTATCATACAATGAGAGGTACGTGGAGAAAAAGACATGATATGACAGATGAATGTGAAGTAATGAGAAAGGTAATGAGATGGATCTTTTATTATGGAAAAGAATATTTTCACAAAAAATGAAAACTTTATTAGGACTGCATGTATGTAGAATTAAAATGATGATTGGATGTTTGGTGCGGTGGTAGGAGAATCGCCCACAGGAGGAGGTCCATCTTCCTTTTGAATTTCTTTGGCTAGAGGAGGTTCAAAATGTGTGGTGGGTTCAATGGTCACAGGATTGTGATTTGTTGCAGGAGGTTTAGCATCAACAGGAGAAATCTTAAACTGCCACAGGAACTCAGCTTTTATTTGTGGTTTATGATACAAATGGAGTCTGTGCCCATTTACCAACAATTTGAAACGTACTAGGTTGATTGTTGATAGCTAAAATGCACCATTAGCATAAACATTTTCTATTTTATAGGGACCTAGCCATAGAGTAGTGAGCTTACCTTGGTTGTCCTGATAGCAAGAATCATACAAGAGAGCCTAGTCACTAGGAGGGAATTGTTTGTTCAGGATTTGGGAATCATGCCACCATTTTCATTGTACCTGGATCATCTCTGTGTGTTGTAAAGTGGCTTTCCTCATTTCATCTAGCTGGTTGAGCTACACGATCCTGTCGCGTTGTACGGCTGGAAGATCAATGTTCAACTGTAATGTTGTTCACAATGTTTTATGCTCAAATTCTATTGGCATTACAACATGTTTTCCATCAACCAACTCAAATGGTGTGAAACCATTTACGATTTTCCAGGTTTTTCTATATGCCCACACAGCTTCCTGCAACCTTGTGCTCCAATCTTTCTTATGTAGCTGCACCATTTTGGTAAAGATAGCCTCAATTTCCCTGTTTGTAACTTCAAATTGCCCATTCACCTATGGATGATATGGATTGGATGTCCTGTGGAAAATTTTATATTCATTCATAAGTGCAGTGATCAATGTGGAAGTGAATTGAGCACCCTGATCTATAACCAACTCCCTTGGAACACCATATCATGTGAAGATCTCTTCATACAAAATCTTAGCAACTTGGTTATCTCTAGCATGTTTCATAGCATAAACTTCTACCCATTTAGTCACATAGTCAGTGCATACAAGGATGTAGGAATTATCATTTGAAGATGGAGTAATAGGTCCTACAAAATCTAATCCCCATTTGTCAAATGGAGTTGCTACCACCTGTGGAAAGAGGGGCATTTCATCAGATTTTGTTGGTCGTCCCATCCTTTGGCATCAGTCGCATTTCCTTGTATAGTTGACTGTGTCTTTATGGAGTGTTGGCCAATAATATCATGTATTCAGTATCTTGATTGTTGTTCGCTTAGCTATAAAATGTCCTCTACAAGGCTCATTATGACATGCATGGAGGATGTCATAAGTTTCATCCTCCCTTACACACCATCTCAATATTTGGTCAGGCCCATTATAGAATAGACAATCAACAATCCATGAAAAATTGAAATTCTTTTCTATGAGAAGCCTCTTTTCTTTTGGTGAGAAATAGGGAGGTACCTTTTGAGAGACCAAGTAATTGGCAATATCTACATACCAAGGTGTTTTAGCTAAAATAGAGAACAAATGATCATCGGGGAAGCTATCATCAATAGGTTGAGGTTCATCTGCATTCTGTAGTCATGAGAGGAAATCCACAACTACATTGGATTTGCTTGGCTTGTCCACTATAATGATATCAAACTCTTGCAATAAGAGAAGTCATCTAGCTAAGCGGCCTATGATAGCAGGCTTATTTGCAAGATATTTAATGGCTGCATGGTCCATATGCACAAAAATCTGATACCTTGTTATGTAGTGGCAGAATTTATTGAGTATAAAGATGACTGTCAGAAGCTCTTTTTCGATGACCGTATAATTCAATTTAGCTCCTTGAAGATTCTTGCTGATGAAGTATATAGCATGTTCAATGGTATCCTCCTTTTGGCCCAGCACAACTCCTATGGCATCATCTGAGGCATCAATGTGTATATGGAATGGAAGTTCCCATTTTGGTCCGCGTAAGACTGGGGCTATTGTAAGGACTGTCTTAAGCTACAGGAAGGTTGCTTCACAGTCTGGGGTCTAGTTGAATTCAAAATCTTTAGTAAGTAGAGTGTGAAGGGGACTAGCCATTTTACTGAAATCCTTTATAAACCTTCTGTAGTAGCCTGCATGTCCAAGAAAACTTCAGACATCTTTTTTGCTTGGTTGGTGTGGGAAGGTTTTGAACGATCTCAATCTTGGCTGGATCCACTTGTATTCCTGTTGCAGATATATAGTGGCCAAGTACTATCCTTTCTTGCATCATTATGAAGCATTTCTCACTTTTGAGAGATAGATTATGCTCTTCACACCTTTTCAGGACCTTGTCAAGATTGCTTAAAGCTTCCTCATAAGTTTCACCATAGGTTGTGAAATCATCCATATAGATCTCCATACAGTCATGAGAGATATTAGTAAAGATGTTGATGACTGCTCTCTGAAAGGTTGCTGGAGCATTACAAAGACCAAATGGAAGAACATAATAGGCAAAAGTTCCCCAAGGGAAAGTGAAAGTTGTCTTCTCTTGATCTTTTGGGAAGATGCGGATTTGATTGTACCCACTATACCCATCTAGGAAGGAAAAGTACTTTTTGCCAGCTAGAGAGTCCAAGACTTGGTCAATGAATGGAAGGGGAAAATGGTCCTTTTTGGTTGCATTATTGAGTTCCCTATAGTCTACACACACCCAACATTTGCCTCCTTTTTTTGGCACAATTACTAATGGAGAAACCTACTAACTATCGGATATTGGGTAAATGAATCCAGCATTGAGAAGTTTTTGCAATTTTATTTTAATGATTTCTTGTAAGGCTGGATTCACGCGCCTCTGGAATTGTCTTACTAGAGGTTTATCTTCTTTAAGATAGATTTGATGAGTACATAGTTTTGGATCCAGACCTTTCATGTTAGAATAATCCCAAGGAAATGCTCTAGTATGGGCCTTCAATGTTTCAGTCAAAGATGTTTGCTACTGAGTAGTTAATTTTCCATTAATGTTTAGGTAACATGCATGGGAAACCTCTATTTGCTTAGTCAGCTCTATCATAGATGCATATGTAAATTAGGGTACTTGTATCTCATGGGGAAGCAATTGGTTGTAGAGCTCTTTGGCTGCAGGAGAAGGCCATTGGCAATCTGGGTTTAAAACTTGTAGAGAGAAGTCTTTGAAGAACAACCCAGTGAATCTGGACTTGATCCATACTGATTTTGCAGGATATTGGTGATTACCTTGTCTTCTTCCTGAAGCTACAGGAAGGGGTCCCTTTGTATCATCATTAATTTTGACACTGAATTGATAACCTTGGCCTCTTCTCCTATGTCAGGTCATATTAGTGAGGCTAATTCCATTTGGGGTTGAGCAAGAGGATATAGGAAAAGAGTCTGAGTATGCTGGCCACTAGAAATGGTCATATCCCCTAAGTGACAACCAATATGAGCATTAGCAGTTGCTAGCCATGGCCTGCCTAGTATAATCGGATATCCTCCTAATGTAGCCTTGGTGACAAGATCATGAAATCTGTTGGGTATGACCAGGTTTGTAAGGGTCAACAATTATATCCTCAATCATTTCATTAGGTTTTTACAGGTTGAACTGTTGGTGAGCTATAGGATAGTTGGAGTGGTTCAGAGGTTATATATGCCAAGTTGTTGCATTATATTCCTGGTCATAATATTTATAGTGGCTCCAAGATCTACCAATACATTGTTAATGGTGGTCCCATTAATAATGACTTCGACAATAGGGCTACCTAGTTAGAATATTTTGGGATGGTAAGCTTGCCTAACATGATGTCAGCAAGCCTTTCCCAACACATGCATCGTATGAGGATCTTTTCTTTTGCGACCAAGCTTCTTTTATGGCCTTGCTATAGGTGGGGAACATCCTTAATTGCTTGGCATAAAGGTATTTGGACATTGACATTCTTCAATTGATCGAGGATGTTGAATTCATTTTCTAAAGCAAGCTTAGGATCAGTTGATTGCAACCTTTATGGAAAAGGTGGCCTAGTAGGGTGGCTTTGATTAGTAATAGGCTACATTACTGGAAGAGGAATAGTATTTTCTATTTGTACAGGTTCCTCATGGGGCACTTTAGTTATGATTAGATGTTCAAGAGAAGGAAGATTAGTCCTAGACCACAGGTGTGTATATCATCAAGGGTGATTGCATAGGTAGGATATTGCATACGATACTGCATTTTGGTCAGTATTATATACATTTTCCTAAGGTGCAGGTGGCCTATTGTTTGGGTTTGGCTACGATTGCATAGGCAATTGGGTTTGGTTTTGGAGGTTGGTTATTAGCATTTGGTAGTGGTAAGAGTGCTTGTTGTTGTGGTGCCTAAAGAGGTGGATTCATATATCCTAGGATTGAGGTGGCTATTGTTGGTTTCCTTTCATTGAGGATATTGCTACCAATTACCCTATGGTGGTTGCCAGGCCCCTAGGGTTGTTTCCAACTCCCTTGAGGATTTTGCCATTACAGACTAGGGTAATTTTTCCACTGATTCTAATAATTGTTCTAGGGAGGATTTTGAAAATTCATAGATGGTTGCCATTGATTGTTATAAAATGGACCACTAAATGTAAGTGGGTCCTGAGGCATACCTTGTCATTGTACCCATGGCCATCTTTAAGCAACAAATAATAGTTGTTCATCCACTGGTTCAACTAGCTTGGTAGTCAGTTGGCATCTAGGTGACCTCCATATTTTGCAACCAGTTTACACCGACAATCTCTCTTCTTTTGTCGACAATGTGGATAGAATTATGCTAACATAGCCTCTACTTCTTCATGCTTCTTCTTGGCCTGTAGAGTATCCAGCTATGTGGACATATTGTTGATAATAT